>JAQIWG010003261.1:0-18260 GCA_034695025.1 Chamaedrilus cognettii
GGGCCGGGGGGCATGATCGGGGGGGGCGGGGGGGGAGGGTGGCGGCCAGGGATGTTCATGAGAGGGGGAGGGGGGTTGCAGCGCGGCGGTGGGGGGCAGGCGTGGGGTGGGCATAGACCGATGCTGCCGCCGCGGTAGCGGTGGCATAGGTGATGTCATTTAGACCGGACAGACTGAACCTTTTCAGTGGATGTTTTAACTCTATGATGTGCAGTAGAATAGCTAAAAAGAAAAAGTGTTCGTCTCTCAAGTGAACAGGTGTTCAAATCTGATTGCCAGGGTTAAGTTTAGCCGTGATGAAACATGCATAGCATTACGCTTGCTCCTTCTAAAACAGGCTTAGTGTAACTGCTGAGCTGTTGAAAACCGTGTGTGCCTACGCCACCATAGTTGATTTTCATGCGTTACGCTATGCCTGCTCGTTTCAAATTCGGTGTACATTTGCAGCCAATCGTCGTTTTTGTCGTACTACGCCTGATAAACTTAACCCTGCTGATGACTGCCTAGTAATTATTTGAGCGAGCTATTCGCGCCTTGAATTTAAATGTGGAGCAGATTATATGTGTCTGTGGATGTAAACTACGCGTGTTAATAAAAGAAACTAAAACCTGCTCTAAACGTAAACTTAACCATAAACCAATGATGAACTAGCTCTAACACCTAACCCTAATTTTCGCATTCTATATTAGAGCGCGATCGGTAGGATTGAGTCTTTTTTGTAGCAGTGTTTTGATCGTTGTGATGGTTGTTTTGTTTTTACCAAGTCTTATGTTTACTCTCTGCAGCTGCCAACGGTTGCCACAACATTGGGTCGGGACAAAAAATATACTGACAGTATTGTGTGTATAGTTGATGGCAGTTCTATCCTTTACAGACTGAAGTATAAGTTTCTCATGACGGGCAAAAGTGGACTCTTGCGTTCTCTGTAATGTTATTTATGATATCTGAGCGTTAATTTGCGGATGTACGATACGCGTACCAGACCGCAGTTCTAACACTACCTCTTGTCACTAACCCCTTTGATGGGTTTTTAATTTGTTGACACGCGTATCTATTGCCCTTCGATTTGACACCGAAACGAATCAAATTTAGAGTTGGATGAGCAGGATTTTCGTCTCTTAATGTCTAATATTTGTCAGCATCAACACCAAACTGTGGAAGTTTGTATGCCGTTTATTTCATCAGAGAGCCGAAAGCAAACAATAATCAATTAAAACAAAACAAATCGACAGCTTACTGCGACACTAGATAGAAGACTTACTCGGTGCCGGATTTACAGCGAGGCACACGGGGCACGTGCCCCGGGCCTCCGCAAACAAGGGGGCCTCCGCGAATGATGTACATGACATTTTTTACACCATTGCATTTGAAGCGTGACGTATTCTGCACCGCGACACGCTACACATGCATAAGGTGATCTATGATTCGTAATGACTGACCAATGAGACAATGACAATGATTGCGTCCATACTCGCTTGAATGATTAATGCTGATTTGTTGCGTCAAATGTATAAGCCACAATATGGCTAAAATATGCTAAAATTTACTAATTTTCAATGGATTTCTTCATAGAATTTGTGCCCCGGGCCTTTTTTTGGTATAAATCCAGCACTGCACTTACTGCGTGCACTTACTGCGTGCACTTACTGCGTGCACTTACTGCGTGCACTTACTGCGTGCACTTACTGCGTGCACTTACTGCGTGCACGTGACGCCCATCAAAAATTATCAGCGAAAGTTCACGTAACGTCGTAACTTCTACTGCCATGCCAGAAGTACGCATAACTATTAACTTAGTTAATGGCGTTCTATGTACTTTTGGCAGACAGACGCTGGATACTACGTGCACTTTTGTAGTATTGTGTACTTTTGGCCGATAGCGGTTGGGCTTTTTGTGAAGTAAGCCCTTGAAACAGTAAGCCCTTGAAACGCAAGACAGTGACACAATTATAATTTATAGACTGATGCTGGAGAGACTAATTCTGAGGCAAGTGTTTTAACTAAATTACTCTAATATTGGTTTTTAAAATTGATCAAGCATCATCTTCCACTAATAATCTGTAAAAAATATATAAGTCGATAACATTAATATTGTACTGATTAGGATTTTCTAAAAACCAAACTGAAAAACATCACAAATATTCAGAAGTCTTGTTAAGGAATGATCAGTGATATTTATGGCAAAACTTAACGCAAAACTCAACATGCAAAATGAAATAATAAACGTTCATGAAACAAGCTAAATGTCACAATTAAAGCTAAAATACGCGCACAATAATTTCAGCTAAATAACAAGCAACATCAAACAAGATAATCTGCATTTTTTAGCTACAACCGGGTAAATAACAAACTTGAAAGAAAATCATTGATATAGCAATCTCAAGTATTCAAACATGACGGATACAATAGATAACAGATAATAAAAATTCAAGCACGATATAAATGCTACAAATTCAAATCTTTGGTATTAAACCCCGTTCAAATCGGGAAACAAAGAATCGGTTTGTAGCCTGGAGCTCTCAGGGGTGCCGACTATAGCAGGGGGAGCTGATCTTTACTGGCCCTTTTGCTTGGCCCTGAGACACCGAACCGGGCTGTAATAGTCTTTGTTAATACACATGATCCATAACTCCAAAATCGCTTGAGTTATAAAAATATCTTCTAACGCACACACAGCCACTGTAGCCTATTGTTCACAAAGACTACAGATAAAACTGCTACTAGATAATAGATATAGTATGCCAATACACTAATATATCAAAATATTTCGTGCATTGCAACTGAGCTAAGCCAAAATCCCAGGACAGTTTTGCTCAGTATAATAGAGAGAAATTTTTAAGTAACTGCAATTTTTTATTGGGACTGCAGGAGCTGCATTTCTATGGCCGGATGCCCTTTTTGAAGCCAAAAAAGTAAATAATCGTCACGGGGTTAGCAGCTAGCAACAGTCGTGTGTTCAGCAGACTTGCAGAAGGGCCTGTAGCGCCCAATGGCTGTTCAGCAAGGCTGTCTAACACACATGTGAGTTATTCCACAATCTACAATAGACACATATATGGTAGGCAGAGAAGAACAAATACATGCATATATGCTACAAAAGATCGACATTTGCTTGTGTGGTGCTAAAGAACCCTTCGTCCGTCGTGCACTCCTTCACGGTCACCGTAACTAAATCCGATGTGACATCAGTAATGCAGACCTTATCCAGGAGCGCCTTTGCTTTGGGGCTTGGCACCCAGTAGCGCCTACGACCCTTTTTCCCAGCACCCCCTGCCACGGGGGTCGGTGGCCCCCCCCAATCATCCTCCGGTTCAACCCCCTGCTTCTTATTTCCTTTCTGCCGCGGTCGATGCAAAACGTTTGCAGCGGAATTGTGATAAATTTTGTCTTTAGATAGCAGCCGCGCATCCGTCTTCTTTCGCTTCTTCTTATTATCGTGAGACACAGAGACTTCTGCAGTTCGCTTGCCCGCGTGTGAAAACTGCGACACTTTGCCGGGCTTTTGGGACTCAGAGTCAGTGTCAAAATTCTGTTTTACACTCCTAGCTACAGCCGTTGAAACGGACCGAACATGATCTATGGTAGTCGAAGAAAAAGTAGCTTTTTTTGGAGCAAGAGTCAAATCACCCAAAAGTTTCATCTCAGTCCCGCTTTCCGTGGATTTTCCATCGCCCCGAGCCTCATTCGCTCGACACAATTTCTGGCTCGCGGTCTGCTTCTTGGGACGCGCATTTCTCAAGAGTTGCTTCGAAAGCTTCGACGAGGAATTTCCGTGGGAAATGTGAGGTGGGAATTTCCGTCGAGCTGCACGGCTGTTGCCGGGGGCGACGGGGTAGTCTTCGGTGGTGGTTTCGGACGAAGACGTCATCGATGGCGAATCGTCGTCGTCGGAACTTGACGTCGCGTCTGCGGTTGTCCAGCCGGCGGACATGGGTCGACTGCGCCCGGCAGTTTTCTGTCACATCCAGCAAACCATGGTACTAGGGTTAAACTAGGCCCACATCATTTAAAGAAATTGTTTGCATACGTTTGCATAAGTTTCTCTAAGTTTGTACAAGTCAAAAATTTTAAAGCAGTTTTGTTAATAAATTCATTAAGCATTGATTCAGTTTCATTTTATTGTCTTATCATTTTGAGTTCTGTATTAAATTGCTGTAAAACATGAAATTTTCGCATGCATGAAATTTTTTGTCAATTTCGCGAATCAGTCAAATTTGCGAAAATTTACATGCAGCAAGTATAAAGTGGCAGAAGTATATATAATGGGCAGTACAAAAAAAACAAAAATTAAGTGCAGCAAAACTTGTAAGAGCACAAATTGCAAAATTTACATGCAGCTCGAAGTTCATGTTTTACAGAACTATTGAACTCATTTTCAATTAATTCATAAATTCAAAGTTGAAAATTAAATGTATCCATAAAGCAAATGTAGAGGCAAGAAAGCAACGTAGTAGTGTATTGTCAGAGAAGCTGGCATGAAAGTTAACCTACCCTCAAACTTTTTTTTTGATGCAACTGTTCATGACAAAAAGGAAACAATTTTGATTGCAAAATTGATCTCAAAAAAAATCATGTACAAACATGATTTTTTTTTGAGATCAATTTTGCAATCAAAATGTTGTTCAAACAAAACATCTATGCAATCCAATTCATTATTAAACCTAAAGCATTCATAATCCACAAGACACAGCTAGGCTACTCTACTAATCTTTAGCGGCCACTCACCGCTGAACTACTCCATCGAATATCTGTCTTCTTATCGTCGCCTTTAGTTTTGCTGAAACAATAAATTTCTACAATATATTCATCAGGAATGATTCAAACAAGTATCAATATTAAATAGATTTAAAAAATAAATTGCGCTCATCTATCGACTTTTAGCTTTGCCAATCCCTTGGCCTCATTGATCGTATTTATCTTATTAATTGTTATAGCTGACATAGCTTTCGCGGCTTTATTTTGGCGCATGTAATTTTGCCGATTCGCGAAATTCACCAAAATGACATGTACGCGAACATTTCATGTTCTACAGTATGTTAAATAGATGAGTAAAAAAGAGCAGGTCGGAGCAAAATCCACACAGGCCTAGGCCAGTGTTGCCAATTTTCCAGAGTGCAATTATAGAACAAAAGCCCCAAAAAAACCCATAACCCCCCAAAATGGCCAAAAACCAGACATTTACATGAATTTTTCTCCAAAATGAACTCATGAGCGGCGGGGGGGGGGGCGCTGATAGAAATTTTGCGTTTCTCAGATCTATATTTCTGCTCCCAAAAAATTAAGCGTATCCAAAAAATGTTTTTTTACCATCTCACAATTACCGTACACATTGCTAAATTTTTCCATAAATCGCCTTCATTATCGTACATCGCACATATGCCAAAAATCGAGCCAAATTATCGTACAATTATCGTACAATTAGCGTACAATTATCGTACAATTAGCGTACAATTATCGTACAATTATCGTACAATTAGCGTACAATTAGCGTACAATTAGCGTACAATTATTGTACAATTAGCGTACAATTATCGTACAATTAGCGTACAATTAGCGTACAATTATCGTACAATTAGCGTACAATTATCGTACAATTATTGCGTTATCATGCATTTGGCAATAGTTGGCTTAGTTGGCCTAGGCTATAATTATTGTAAAACATGAAATTCTCACGTGCATGTATATAATTTTCGCGAACTTCGCGAATCGATAAAACTTGCAAAAATTTCATGCAGCAAATTAAAGCTGCTGAAGCTATTTATAACGCGTAGGCAGTCCTCAAAAAGGCGAAAATTAAGTGCAGCTAAAATTTCAGAGAGCAAAACCACAAAGATAACATGCAGCAAAAATTTCATGTTTTACAGTATTACCTCTTGCGGAAGATATCAATGAGGCGTTTGTCCAGTATGTGTTCGGTCGGTTCCCAGGTATTGTACCTGCACATTCATAATCATCACAATCACTCATCTTCATCAGTCATCGTCATCATATCACCATCATAATTCTGACAAAAACAACATTATAAATTATTCTTCTAAACTGAATTTGTTAAGTGCGCCGTTTTAGATCTTCTACAGAACGACATGGTCAACTAAACTTCTCAAATTTTCCATTGTACTTGTTTGTCATCAAGTGAAGTAAAGTAAAGAGAGTGTCGTTGAAATAGTTGTCCAGATTTTGCAACATTGACACAAGTTACAAAGCACATCACCCTTCAATCACAGAGCAATAGTTGGTTGGTTTGGAAAGAAACTTTTTAAATCACCGAATTAGGAACGCGTTCGCAGGCTTCATAATTTCAAAGTATCGCTTAGCTATGTCTTAGGAAGTCGCAAAGTGCTAAAGTCTGACTGGAAGAAAGGTTCAGTAGGTCTACATTGGGTCGTCGACCTTTCTCTACATGTAAGCTCACTGTCCAAAAAAATCCAATCGCATAATGCTACATGTATGACGTCATAGTCGTACTTACTTGCTGCTCCAGTCTTGCCATTTCACCAAGTATTCCGTCTGCCCCTGTACATTGCAAGTCTGTAGAGCCATCAAATGATACCGGGTCAATAACTTGAATAATTGATTCTTCATAAAATTTTCAGTTCATTGATTTTATTCTTGCAGATATTATTGTGCAGACAAAGAAGAACTGGAACTGGATGTAGTAAGAGGAGTGATTGATGAGAGATAGTGGAGACAAGAATGCATGGAGGGCAAGAGGACGAGGGGAAGGAAGAGAACAGAATGATAACCGGATTACTGGAAAGAAAATCGTGCGGAAACAGTAATAGAATAGTGGAGGACTGCCAGGTGTGAAGAGGTTGGATGCCAGGGACCTTCCGTTTGGCAGTGCACTAGAGAGAGAGATTTTAGCTCAGAGTTGAGCACAGATCGGCACGAACCTTGCGAGTTCTGCTTCGAAGGATGTGCTCAGCAGCGTACACTTGCTCTCCCACCTCAGTCAGCTCCATCTGTCTGTCGCAGCAGCAACAATTAGCGTCGCGTCAAGATGGCTCTGTCGTCCAACTTGTTCAGTGTTCACGCTATACTACATGTGCACGCATGCAGGCTGCAACGCATGTTTTTATGGGGCACCGGGGATCTGCAGCTAGCTAAATGTTACAGTCTAGGTTGCGTAGGGTTAACTACATACTATGAGCATGTTTTTAGTTTTCAGAATTGGCGGCATAAATCTGCGGTTGACGTTTCTTGCATAGGTGTACATGCCTGCATGCAATTAAGAGCCCGCTAGCGAAGGTCTCGCAAATAACATCCCTCAGGCTATAGGCCTACGACACAAACCGATGCAAGGGATAGTGTTGACTAAGATTCCCATTTCGTGCAGTCCAGTGAATAGGCTAGACGGTCGTAAACCGCATGATATGAGTAAGCAAAGCCTCCACACTGTCTACAGTGACTGATTAGATTCGAGCTTCGCTGATATTATTTGCGACGCAATAACACTGGCCAAAGGATGATGCCGCGACTACAAAAAAGTGGTCGCGTTACGTCCCTGCGCGTGCACATATAGGTAGCGGACTGTAGCCTACGATCAATATAGGCTTACCTGTACATGTATACCAAAGGCTGTAGGCTACATTGCGGCAATATTGTATGCATAGGCAACAGACAGAAGCGCGTCACTGTTTGTGGCACGGACTCGTGGATGCGTAGTGACGTAGTCCAGATACACTGCACCGATGCGTGATCGCTACAACTTAGCTTAATTGATAAGTAGGCCTAAGCTAGCGAGCTAGCGGGAGAGTTTACTATGTAGTATGTAGTATCCCTACTATGTACTCGAAATTACCACACGTTCATGCGCGTACAAATTGCACATTACATGTACATGTAAGAGTATACAAATGTCATGTAGCTGTAATCTACGTTTCGATAAAAAAAAATCATAGACCTACTACAAACCGAGTCTAAATGCAGTTTAGCTATGTCAGCCGATGGGGCGAGCTACACGATCGCGTACGTGCACATTTTACATGTAGGCTATGCAGCTGAAATTCGCACAAGGCGAACGGTACAGGCTGCGCCGCTGTAATTTACGATGTCAACACTCCGATAGCCTATCGGCCTCGCGGCAGCACGCTGTTCAGCTTCTCGACTCTGAGCCTCTGGGGCCCTGAGCGCCGAAAGCGTGCGCCCGCGTGTCTGTTGTACGATTTTATGCCCAGGCCTAATTAAGCCTAGGCCTACTGTTTGGTAGGCTACCATGGCCTACCTCGCCTCTATTTTGAAGACTACGAGAGCTATCAAACTATACCGCTAGGCCTACGACGTGCTACAAAATGATCTGTTGTTGGCAACCGGCCATAATCATCTAGGCTGTGATTGTACAACTAGCTCGATCTGTAATTCTTGGCCCATACGCATTGTAGGCCTACTAGGCCCTATGGAATGCCTAGATCCATAAAGTCAAAATTTCTAGGCTAGGACCTATTTATAGCAATAGGTTAACAAAACCATTATCGGCAATATGCATCTTATAATCCGTTTTTGATGTCATTTATATTAGTATTCACCATTGCGAGTTAACCTCGAGTTGGTCAATCCGCGAGTTGAGAGTGACCGTTGTCAATCTCCTGTGCCTATCGTGACGTCACTCAATCCACCGATTGAGTCAACTCGAGGTTAACTCGCAATGGTGAATACCAGTGTTAAAGTCTTATAGTAGGACTTGGTATAATATTGTACTTCGCTTCTATGCCCCCGAGGTGTTAAGACTAGTGTGCCGTCGCTAGACCAGCAGGGCTTCGCGAACAGGCTGATGCCTGCGTAGCAGCAACGGCAGCTAAACAGCAAATCGATGCCTTGAGCCTTACAGATGCTCCGCGCTCTCCAATGGGGTTGAGCGCTCCTGCAGCCTCCTGCATTATGCGCCAATCTAGCGACCCTGTAACGGCTAGCTGCTAGACTTCGATTTGAGTGCGATTTATGTGCGATTCAGTGACGCAGTCCGATTTAACGAAATTTTCTGTTAATAGACCTCGATTTGAAATGCGATTCAGCAATCTGCGAATTAATTTTTTTATCGCACATTTCTGCGATTTTAAGTGCGATTTAACGGCCAAAACATCGGAAAGTCAATTGCGTTTCGGGATTCAAATTTTCACGAAATTATTGAAAGTTCACCACTATTGACACGTAATTAACACGATTAGAGCCTTCCGGAACGCCAATAAAGACCAGGGTTCAGCGATACTTGTGCACATTTGCTAAATCGCACTTAAACCGAGGAGAATCGTCGAGCAACCCACAAATTTCAAACTGCAGTTTAGCTCAAACCACAGTTTGAGTAACGTGCGATTTAGCATATTTTCAAATCGCAACTAGCCGTAAGTATAGCCTGGGCATTGAGCGACAGTCGCACAATCATTATAGCTTAGCTATAGCAATTGCACGTAGAGTGCAATAAATGTGTCATAGATCTCAATGTAACTGTTCCATCCAATCCATGCCAACCCGCTCAACTTAAAGAGTTTTATGGTAACGTATGTGAATGGCCCGTTAGGGTCTCAACCGACCCGTGGAGAAGAAGAAAAGGCATCCTCCTACACGTGCTTCCCAAATGCCAAATGGTGTAATTCATATGAGCTCTTTTTGATGCGAAGATATCATCACAAACTTTGATTGATTGATTTTATTTCCCTCACCGCACAATAAAACGGAGATCAAATTAAAACGGCAATATGACCGAAATAGCGACTCCAAGGCGTCGAGTGCACTTAATTAAATAACCACTGTTTTTAAAACACAGCATCGAAACACGGTCAGATTATACATTATCAACGCTTTAACGTTATCAAATCAAATATGTTGCATCAATTTTTAAAACGCCTAATTAACAGATAGCAGTACTACCCTGCAATTTTTGTTAAAATTAAACGTTAAATTTAAAAATCTGTTTTAAAATCTAAGGAAATCACAAGATTCCAGAGGTGTGTCCCATGCTCTCTTCAAATGGCCTTGCTTTAATAATTAAAAGTCAGTTTTCTAATACTACACGCGCCGTTTTATTTATATGCTGCCATTCACAGTGAAGAAGAAGCAAATCCTTCGAACTATACAAACGTTACTATCTTTAAATAAAGTTCTGTTGATCCAGTTAAAATGGTTAACAAGCAGATATCAACTATCAACCAATAACAGATCAATAAGAGATTAGGCCCTACAGCTGTCTCACAAGCTTGTCTTCAACTTTACTTCAACTTTTCTACTGCACTCCACCCTAATGGATGATTTACAAAGCTGACGAAATTAAGCACCTTCGCCAAGGGTGCACGAAGTGACTCGAAATCTTTTGCGCAGCCGGACTCTCCGTCACACTCGCAATCCGAAGTCCGCGATTTAGACCACTCGGTCACAACGCTTCGCCACGTCCTGTTACTGTCTAAGAGGGTCAAGAATCCATCGATTATACTCTCTCTATCTAAAATCCATGGCTCAATATCTACACCACATTATCCTCTACTGACAGCAGCCATGTATATGCATAGTTATTTGCTGAGTTTATGATAATTATACAGGCTACACATAATAATCATTAGCTACACACCAATTACCTCATACTTAGGCCGGGTTTTTCCATCTAACGTTAAAATTTTAATCCAAGATTTATTCTGCAAAAAGCAATCGGCATCACAACTATAGATCAAGCGTTCAGCGCGCTCATCGGGTGCGGTGACGTCATGACCTCAAATTTATTTTTAACGCTTGATGGAAAAACTCAGCCTTAGAGTAACTGTCTTAAGATATGTCTGGATACATAGGCCAACAGAGCGTTCTCAGCTTACACCACAAACATCGTCGCGCATAGAAGTAATACTTGAACTTGAAGGCGAAACTTTTACGGTTGAAACGTTATGTAATTTGCTAATGTTTCTAAGCATCGCGTCCAATGGTCCCTCTAAGCCAAGAAGTCTGTGAGCGGGATAAAGAAAGTTGCGCGCGAACTTTTTTAGTCCCGTGCGACTTTTTTCCGCACTTTCTGAATTTCTTCGCGTTCTTTTATTCAAGCGATATCTATTACGAAAAGAATGAATTCTTCTTCAATACTACCTTAAATTCGACTACTCGATTGCAATAACATTTAGAAAAATACTAACAATCGAATATAATTATGGTTTAAAAAATGACCGTTTGCTCCATACAATTTTATTAGTCGACGCCCTACAAATTTTCTGGAGTTCAAGTTTTTGTGGGCGGCGCCTGTGCGTGGTGGCGCGCACGCACCACTTAGAAGGAACATCGATAATGTCATATCTCCCACTTTCATTGGTCCTTACATATCAATGGTGTACCATCGTCTATTCATCTATTTATCATTGGAATGGTGAACTAAGATAACAACTCACAAATTTGCAATTGTTCAGATCATTCGATAATATACTAATCTTCATTCACTATAATACTTTGCCAAAGCCACAAACGTAGCGCGACTAAGAGTGGATTCTATAGTCGCTCCTTTGTTTCCATCTTTACCTTTGTCTTAGCTAAAGAAACAATTTAACGGCAGCCCTTAACTGCCATTTGAAATAACTCGCAATATGTTTATAAATTTTCAAAATATATATATAATTTCGAGAAATATAGACGTTAATTTGAATTCAGTGCGGACAAAGATAATTTAGCTTGAAATCTATGACGTCATGTTCATTTAATGACGTCGTATATTAATTTAAATGGACCAACCAAAATGCTTCTTTGAATGGCAGTTATGGGCTGCTGTTAAATTGTCTTCTAAGCTAAGCTAAAGGTAAAGGTGGGAACAAAGGAACGACTATAAAATCCACTCATATACTTTTATGTAAACTGCAGGAATGACGCCTGACAAACCGATCGATCGCACCACGGAGCCAAATTAAGCCAACGAACAAAGAAAGATCCGCACATAAAGAAGATCAGTTTATTAAAAGCCCTCAGCATTGCTCTGACGGAACTGTTTGTGATACGCCCGATGATGAATCACAATATCACCCAATGAAAATTTTGATTACACGGCCTAGATGTATTTAAAATTTTTAATGCAACACTAAAAAAATCTTGAAAACCATGAAAAAATCCATTTAAAAGATCATTAACAAAACTTCAGTGTTCTTCTTATTCAAACTTTTTTTGTCAATTTCTAGATTGTGCCCCGACTTGTTTTGCGTGAAAAGCCCAATGTAAGTTGGAGAACAAACAATACATGTCGAAATTGGCGAAAAAGTCTGGAAAAGAAAGACACTGACACTACAGGAAGAAAATCCATGAGTAAACAGTGAAAAAAATGCAGAAAATTGTATTGAATGCTTGCCAAAATCAACATTATTCCAATAGTGAGCGCCTCTAAATCAAAAGCAGCAACTCTCTGTTCCATGTTGACAAAAACTGTCTCCCACTTCACCCTGCAACCCGTTTCCCCCCAACGCCCCCTAGCTAACCGGCGTCACAGCCGGGGTTCCGGGAGACTCCCGCTCCTCCATGATTGCCTCGTACCCCCCCTTGGGCTCTGTCTCTGCGAACAAATCCCTACTTCCATCCTCACCCAAGGCCTCCAGGGCTCGGTGGAAATCCTCGAAGCTGACGTACGCCTCTATCCGCCCGTCGGCGTCCAGTTTCGCCGGCCCGGCTGCCGACACAACGGCGGACGAGTGGGAAGGGTCGCTGGGCCGCGGGTGGGGGGCGGGCCGGTCGGGGCGCCCCCCGCCAAGAGTGGTGCTCGCCTCGTTGCTGGAGCCTGTCAGGGGGAAGAATGGCCGGTTCTCGGCGTCCGGGGAATCGGAAATAGCACCCTGGGAATTAATTAACACTATATGTTATTCATCAGCAGTTTGGCAGTGTAAAGCTAATATGAATATCTCTTATTCATTCAAAATTCCGACAACATTCACTCAATCTCCGTGTGGATGCGACGAATAGGATAAGGTGGAGGGCGGGTGTGCATAACGGCAAATGGCCTACCCCTGCGTAGGGGGGAATGCAACCACAAAACGTGCGTGTGTGTGTTTTATCCACTCAAAAGAGTAGAGAAAACACACACACACGCACAAAAAGCAACATGCCAAAAAGTTAAATATTTAGTATTTTGTCTCATTGCCTCTTAGCTGCATTTTTTGTATAGCAGAATGCTTTTGCTATAATTGCTTAAAAATTTGTATTTTACGCACCTTTATTTATATTTACTTATTTGTCCCTGGTTACTGTCCTCTCGCGAGCTGCTGTGGTGTTGCGGTTAAAGCGTCAAACATGTGCCCCAGAGACCAGAGTTCAAGTCCCTGCACTAGTGTCACCTATGAAAGGATGCGCTACAGGCCCTTCAACAAGGCTGTTAAACACACAAGGTCACTAGCTGCTAGCATTGTGCCAGATATCTATTTATTTGGTTAGCGTCAGGAAGGGCAACCGGCGCGTAAAAACTCAGATCCAGCAGTCGTCATCAGGGGGCAAACGTCTAAAATCTGTGAAAACATGGACATTAACAGATTAGACGACAAATAAGGTAGTTAGTTTAACACGTCTACTAGAGGCAAAAAAAATTCGAAGACCAAAACAATAACTTCACCCAGATACATGACACCAACATATTTGTTCACATTTGTTTCACATTGTTCCAAATGTATTGTAAATTCCTTCAATCACTCTAAATTTTCAATCAATTTTAATTTCCACACTGCAAAATTGAAACAATATTGATTTTCATTTCCCTTCATTTATTTATTTATTAAAATCATTTCTCTTTCCCAGCTCCTCACCTGTCTTGAGCGCCCCGCAGCCGGTATCAGCACGGACAGCGGCACCCCCCCCGTCCCCCCTCCCCTGGGGACGCCCCCGGCCCCCCGGTGTCCCGCCAGGTTAAAGATGGGGCCGAGGGAGGACCTGCGGGGCCCTCGTGCCCCCCCGGGGGGGAGGTGGGAGGGGTTGAGGGTGCAGTTGAAGGCGCGGACGATAAGGGTGATGTCGTCGCGTCGCTGACAGAGAGCCTTGCGAGCGCCCACGCCCGTCGTGAAGGCGTCGTGGTGGCGTCTGATGACCTGGTCCACCACTGCCTGGCGGCGCAGCAACAATAATAACCGTAGTATACAGTACATAGGTTCAAGCAAAATATGGCGTGATACCTGAATAAAACGTAATTTATAACAAACCAATCGCTTGGTTAAGACGTCTATTCTTGTGTATGTGAGGACAGGTGACAGGCTGACAGGTACCAAACATAGCAAAACAAGGTTTAATACAACCTTACTACAACAAAATATCTCATTAACTAGGTGTACTAATTTAGTAATCATCAGGGTTGGCGACTGTAAAACATGAAATTCTCGCGTGCAAGTCATTTGGCGAATTTCTCAAATTGAACAAATTTACCAAAATTATATATGCAGCAGAAAATTAGCTGCAGAAGCTGTATATAATGGGCAGTCCTCGCAAAAAATTGGTGCATCTAAATTTCCGAGAGGCAAAACCGCTAAAATTAGATGCCGTGAAAATTAAAGTTTTACAGGGGTTCATTATTCAATTTTCACATACTTAACGTTACTTTCATCTCCAGTTGCAAATTTTGCACTAATTCAACTAAACAGGAGTAAATCACCACTAAGATTCACGACCTCCACCCTTCCATCCACCTTTAAAATATCCTTGTGATCCGCCCTGACCCCCCCCTGACCTGCGCGACCCCGTTGAGCGTGGTCTGCACCATCAGCTGCTGTGCGATCATGCTTGCTATCTCCGCATTGACGTGGTCGAACCCCGCTGCCCCCGAGTCTGCGAGGGCGTGGTGCAGACCGGAGGAGAGGAGGGCAAGGAAGCAGACCGATGCGTCCAGCGCCAAGCCCCCCACCAAATCAGGGTCGCAGACCAGTGGCGCAGACGCGGCCGCGCTGCAACACCGCGCACAGTTACGTAAAAATTAAGCGTCAAAGTTCAGATAAATGAATTTTAAAGGATTAGTCAACTATTTTTACATGCATCCTATATTAGCTGCAGCATTCAAACAACTGATATAATATTCTTTGTTATGTTGCACTATTTACGAATGCCTCTAGATCTGTAGATACCGAGTTACCTTAGGTCTTATATTTCATATCTAAGGCTGGCAACTATGAAACCATGCGTTACAGGCCCTTCAGCAAGGCTGTTAAACACACAAGTGTCACTAGCTGCTAACCCCGTGCCAGATAAGTATCTATTTGGTTGGCGTCAGGAAGGGCATCCAGCCATAAAAACCCAGCTCCAGCAGTCCTGATCACGGCGAGCGAAAATGCGTAAACCTGTGTGAAAACATGGACATTAACAGATTACATAATAAAAAGAAGGTTAGTTCGTTTTAGTATTTCATATCTGAGGCCTGTTCATATGTTTAGTGGTGTACGCCTTTTCAGAGAATATTCATCTTTTGTTTTACCTTGTGGCTTTGTATCTAGCTTATCATTGAATTATATCTTATTTGCGAATTAAAGCAATAAAACCCAGAAAATTGTTTTAAAATATATTCGAATATTTCTCCTCCGTTTAAGTTTCTTCCCATTAAATGAGAGCACAGTTGGACACATGCAAATGCTTATTGTTAAGCGAAGCGTTCTGGCCGAGTCGTCTAAGTTCCGGACTTCGGATTGCGAGTGCGGCAAAGAGTCGGTTCGAACCCCGGTCGCGGCAAAAGATTTCGAGTCACTTTGTGCACCCTTGGCAAAGGTGCTTAATTTCGTCAGCCCTGCAAATAATCAATAATCATGCAATAGGGTGGAGTGCAGTAGAAAGTTGAAGAAAGTAAGTTGTAGTTATTTCTTACAAACAAAACATTCACTGCAAAAATAATATTGGGTTAGATACAAATTTAATTTGTGCATCCAAGTAATCAGTATTTCTTAAAAAAATTCATATTACAAAAGGAGACCAAAAATAGAAGAAAACTCACATATTGATAATCACCTCATCACATTTTGTTACATTTCACATCGCAGGCCTACACTGATCACTAGGCCTATATATATTACTATGCAACTTTGCATTATCATTACGTCAAGTTATTATTATTCAATTATTTTCTTATTTACTTGTTGTTTATATGCTGTTTATTCTTCAAGAAAGTCACGTATCTACACTAATACTATTACTGTGGCTGCTATCTAACTGTCAAGAATAAAATGCGTAATATTTTGGTGTTCCGAGAGGAATCTGGCCGCCCTTTTCATTAAACCATTGTAAAATTATCACGTAATTGCATGTTGCTACCGTGTGCATATTGTGTGTTTGATGCATAAATAAAATTGAATTGAATTGAAATGTTCTGGGGACATACATGGACTAAAGCTTTTCGGAGAGTAATCTACTTTTGCTTAACCTCTCTGTCGATTGAATTGTATCAAAGTGGTTACCATTCTAATGCATCTCATTTGTGTGTTAAAGCAATAAATATTAGAATAAACATGTCGTTAAATATATTCAATTTTGCTATCTTTTATATTTTCTTTTAATTGAATAAGAGTCCAGTTGAATGCATGCCTAGTTTATGCCGCAAAAATAAACCAAAAATACAAATATAGAAAATTCACATCTAGGTTTTACCTCATCAGAGGAAATCTACGCCATTATAGTAACATAATTACCGTATTTACTGGTAATGCAATTATCGCTGCCAAACAAAATAACAAAATAACAAAAAACTAAATAACAAAAAAATTTTAATAAAAAAATAAATAAAAATAAGCAACAAAATAACAGGTGAGTTTGATTAGACACACACACCTCAAATCCTCAATGTCTCTGTAGCCTCGCTTCACGCTGATATCCCCGAGCGTGCGTGTGTACTCTCGACCCCCCAATCGACCAACCGCGCGCAGCCTAGTCGGGTCAAGGCCAAGCGTCGCCAGCCGGTCGAGCTCTGATTGGTTGTCGAGGTTGTGATCGGCGTTGAGCTGACCAATCAGCAGCACTCCTCGCGCGTCCATCGTGCAGAGTAGAGCACGACTGCAGCCTGGGGCATGCAGCGATTTGATATTTAGATTATAATCTTCTTTTTAAAAAAACCTAGTTAATAGATATCAAACTAGTTTGGCAAAATATTCACTCATGGTTTGGCGCATGGCTAACACATGGTTTGGCATGCAGCTTACCAACGATTTGGCACACAGCTTACCAGTTTGGTGCGTGGCTCACCCAAGTTTGGCACATGACTCACCCATGGTTTGGCGTGTAGCTTACCCACAGTTTGGCGCATGGCTCATCCATAGTTTGGCGCACGGCTAACCCATGGTTTGACTCGTGGCTCAAACACAGTCTGATGCGTGGCTCACCTACAGTTTGGCGCACGGCTCACCTACCGTTTGGTGTGCGCTCACATACAGTTTAGAGCACGGCTTACCCATGGTTTGGCGTGTGGCTCACCCATGGTGTGGCGCGCGCCTCACCAACAGCTTTGCGTGCGACTCGTCCATGATTTACCGCGTGGCTCATCTAAAATTTGGCCCGTGGCTCATCTATAATTTGGCGTGTGGCTCACCCACGTTGGCGAGGTAGAGCCGGTCGTTGAGCACGAGCGCGAGCAGCGCGGCCGTGCCCGCGCCAAGCTCCGTCTCGATGGCACGCAGACGCTTGACTGCATCGGGACACTGATGGGCCTGCTCCACCGCACTCAGGCCCTGCGCCACGCAGCGCGACACGACGCCATATGAAAAATGTAGCGTCACAAATATAGCTAACCCTAACACAATACCGCGCAATACAGCACGATGTGACGCTAAGCGTAGAATACAGCGCAGCAGCGTTATATGAAGCAATATGTCAAATCTAGCGCAATGTGACACAAAAATTATGTCAAATACTGTAAAACATGCAATCTTCTCGTGCACATCATTTAAATGAATTTTAAGAATCGACAAAACTCGCAAAATGACGCGCTCAAAAATAGCGCTGCAGAAGCTATTTGCATTAGGCAGTCCTCAAAAAAGGCAAAATCAAGCGCAGCTAAAATTTCTGGGAGTCAAAACCTATCAAATTTCATGCAGAAAAGCTTCATGGTTTACAGCACCGCATACGCAATGAATGTCAAACGTACGGCAATATGACACAAAGTCAAATACAGAGCCATGACACAATGTTCAACTAGAGCGCAATCACAGAAATCTAAAGCCTAGAATGCGCATGCATTAGCTGCACAATTCTGCAAAAATAAGGATCTTTTTATCAAAAACGGAAGCTGATTTTAATTATGGGTAATCGTTGTTAATTATTGTGATTGGATATGAAAGGGTCATGACCCTGTCGATCAATTGTTGATGATT
>JAQIWG010003262.1:0-18260 GCA_034695025.1 Chamaedrilus cognettii
GACAGGCCAGCCCATGACGCCCGTCCGCCTTAACTGCCACCCCGCATCGACATGTGTGTTCCTGTACAAGAGAACATTTCAATCTCACGCCCACAGCGATTCGTGTTTCCTCGTCCCCGAGACGGAGACCGAGCGAGCTCGACGGTAATGAAGCCTTTGGCTTCCTTCACGAAGCCAAACGCTTCAAAACTCAAGTTCATTTTGATTTTTGATTTCTTCCGCGATAAAAATGTCCGTTTTGTTGAGTTGAACTTGAGCTTAACCGTGTTTTAGAGACTAACTCCATGGATGCTGGACTTCATCGCCTGCGTTGCTCGTGCAGACATTGACGTGAAAGATAATAAAAAATAAAAAATTAAAAACGACACTAATTAGTGCTTTGGTACTTTTTCTGGTCACGCTGTCAATTTAAATGGCAATTGAATTTTTGAACCAAAAAAACAATTTTTTGGGGGGGGAATTTATTGAATTTATCAATTAGTTGAATTTTAGAAAAATCTGTAACGTGTGTTATGTCACTGATCAGTTCAAGGATTGCAGCAAAGGTGTTTGATTGAAAGCGTTGATGTACTCTATGACCAGTGGGCCAATTACCCGAAACATGACGTTGATGGCATCCTTAAATAGTTTGTCAGAAAAATTGATCATGTTTTCGGCTCTAGGGCTCTAGTCTCTTGGTAGTAACTTACTGCTATTGCAGGCCTATAGTACTAGCCTAGGCACATCGCATGCGGGCATAGATTTATTTTCCTGACCCCGTAGGTCTAAATGTCGAAGGACTGCCTGCCCCCACACTCTACGGAACCCTTGTCAGTACCCTCGGATAGGGGAAGTGCGCGGAGGAGGCATGTAGGTTCATCGTGCGACTCAGGCGGAGCGGGGCTAACCGAGGGGAAGCCCCTGATGTCGCAGCGGGGAGTGTCTGAGGCTAGGGATGATTCAGGAGAGTGTGCAAGCGGCTTTGTCAAACTGAAGCCTATGTCAGGGGCGGGATCGTCCATTGGAGAGAGGCTGAGGGCGTGGCTGCGTGTGTCCGGGGGAGCAGGGGGAAGCAGCTACTGGCTGACACGCATCGTCATTTTGAGATTCGTCGCAGGAATATACTGTAAGTTGGCATTTTTGGCATATCATTAAATATAAGTTTACCTCAGGCAGCATGTAGGCTATACATGTGTATTCAATTATAGTTGTGTGCTGATAAATACGGTGCTTTCTATCATTATTGATGTTTTTTGCGCTAGTGTATTGTTGATCATATATCAGCACATTAGATGGCCTTCAGTTGCAAGCTTCTGTCACTGCACTATGTTTGGCACGTCGTGCAGTACTCGCTGCACCATGTTTGTAGTGTATGTACGTTTGTGATTCGCTGCAATAGTTGCGTGCTATCTTGTGATTGGCTGCAGGCGTTGCCTTCCTCGTTGCTCTGCATCAGAACTCGGTTCTGATTGGTCGAGACGGTCTACTACCTGCCCACTCCTACCTTGCTGGCATCCAATCCCGCGAGCCCTCGCTGTGGGGTCGACTGGTGCACGTCCCCACCTTGTTTTGGTTCTTTGACTGGGAGCGGGGCATCGACGGGCTGCTGTGGGGGGCTGCAGCCCTGGGGCTGGGCCTGGCGGGGCTGGTGGTGCTGCGAGGGGGGGCCAGCATATTTCTCATGCTGGCCCTCTGGGCCCTCTACCAGTCCATAGCCAACGTGGGCCAGCGCTGGTACGTCTTAGTTCTGGCTGCAGGCAGACACAAGTGCTGTATAGTTCCGCTATGGCCATTATGCACTGTTCTAGTTATAGAAATCTATCCTAACTGTAATCCTGATGTGATTATTAAACATCAATTTTAAAACTTTAAATTTAAATGGATGAATGTAAGTTATTAGGCCATTACTGAACTGTGTTGTGGATCAAACATTTGCATTCTGGCTTGTACTGCAGGCCTACATAGCATAAAGTTTATAGATGATGTGCACAGCTAATACATTTATGACAGCCTATCATATAGAGTTAATATTATGTGATGAAGCTTTTTTGATAGTGGCCATCCTTGAATTTGTATTAATTGTTAATTAAACATCCTACGATGGTTGATTCTATTTTTGAATAGTGGCGCTTTTTTGAAGATGAAGATTTTAGATGAAGCTTTTTTGATAGTGGCCATCCTTGAATTTGTATTAATTGTTAATTAGACATTCTACGATGGTTGATTCTATTTTTGAATAGTGGCGGCTGTAGAATTTTGATTGTTGCCATGTTTTATTGATTGTTGCCACTGAATAACGGTTCAGATTTTGGCAACAAACCCTAAAGGATCTGTGCCAAATAGCTTCATTGGTTCACCAGTATAGAGGGTTTTTAGACCGTGATAAGGAGCACATGCAGATGATGTAGGTCTGGATGTCAGTTTTTATGTGGCACGGATCACTTAGGATGGTGCTGACTAGACTTGTCTAAGTCGTGCTTTAGTGGGGTGCTGGCTGCTTGCAGGTACTCCTTCGGTAAGTCTACATCCACTGTTGCCTCTTAGAGGTAGGTCACAGGCAGCAATTTAGATGTTTTCTATTAACGTCTGATTTTGTCTCAGCTCAGTCTGATTTTGATTCCGTTGTTACTTCCTAAAGCTTTAAACAGGTGGACTACATAGAAAGGCGTGCAACTATTGAGTTGTATGACTAGTAAATGAATCTTATGATGGCAGCTTTGAACATAATTTAGCTCTGTCCCTCTGCAGCTGTTGTGATATTATTACTCATGAGAGTGTGCTGTTAGGGAAGAAGATGGTTCATCGGGACTAAGTGTTCGTCAGGGGATGGGGTTGATGTATATGTATCGTTATTGGACATGGAAGTTTTATTTGTGGGAGTGGGTTTCTTTCTTTGGTTTGTGGTTTTTATATTGATTTATAGATATTTACAGTGCGGTTCAGTGCTTTGGGGCACCGCAAAGAACCACTCCCCTGCTTTAGTTTTCTCTTAGAACACACCAAGGAAGCTCTGAGCTGCAAATCAATTCTTTCTTTACCGTGGTTTGACCATGTCGGCATCAATTGGGGTTGTGGTTGATGGTCTGTAGGCAGGTTATTGCTGGGGTTGGATTACACGCAGCATTGGGTAGTGTGAAGGGTTGAGTTGTGCTGAGGGTTTGGTTGTGTTGGTTGTGTGAAAGGTTGAGTTGTGCTGGGGCTTTGATTGTGTGAAGGGTTGAGTTCCTTACAAGGTTGGGTTGCATGCAGAATTGGGTTGTTCTGAGGGTTGGGTGATGGAGTTGTCGTGGTTGCAGGGTGGGAATCTCAGCTGTTGGAGACGGGGTTTCTCGCAGCTTTTCTCTGCCCCCTGTGGGGGGGTCTCTCCCCCCTGCCTTCTCACTCACCGCCCTCCCTCGTTGTTCTCTTCGCATTCCGCTGGCTCATCTTCAGAATCATGCTCGGTGCGGTATGTAGCTTGTGCACGGTGTGTAGCTTGTGCATGGTATGTAGTGCGTGCATGATATGCAGCTTGTGCACGGTACTTAGCTTGTACACCGTATGTAGCTTACAAGTGCGTGTGGTGTTATATACAATACACAAACTACATACTATGCACAAGTGACATGATGTGCAGCTTGCGCGCTGTATGTAGCTAGTGCGGGGTAATTACATGTAG
Organism: Chamaedrilus cognettii; assembly: GCA_034695025.1. Classification (NCBI taxonomy): domain Eukaryota; kingdom Metazoa; phylum Annelida; class Clitellata; order Enchytraeida; family Enchytraeidae; genus Chamaedrilus; species Chamaedrilus cognettii. Next base: position 3,638 of record JAQIWG010003262.1, read on the forward strand.
CTATCTGTATACTTAAATTTTATGCGCTGGATCTTGTTTTTGTTACGGTATGATGTTTGTTTAGTTTAAGGTACATTTCTGTTTAAAGCACGGTGCCATTAACATTATTATCTATTGGTATGCATGTCAATGTGTGTGCGTGCAGGGTTTGATCAAGATGAGAGGAGACAAGTGCTGGCGTGATCTCACCTGCATGAACTACCACTACGAGGTCTGTATTGACTGACCGCGGCTGGTGACTGAACATAATCTGCATGTCTTGTGTTTAAGTCTTTGCTTCCTTCTTATGACTAATAATGTGTCTCTTAGAACTGTCTCTCAAACATGCTATAATTTTTGAGACTCAGGCGCTTTCCTGTATCGATATAGAACTGAGGAGAGCCACGTGCTGTGGTGTTGTAGACACAGCCGTCAACAAACAAAGCCTGAGATGGTGCTGTAATGTTGCAGACAGAGCCAACGAGCAAACAAAGCCGGAGACGGTGTTGTGATGTTGCAGACAGAGCCAATGAGCAAACAAAGCCGGGGACGGTTCTGTGATGTTTCAGACACAGCCGGTGCCCAACCCGTTCAGTTACTACATGCACCAGGAGCCCCTTGTGATGCACAAGTTTGAGACGCTGACCAATCACGTCGTCGAGCTGCTCGCCCCCGTGCTCGTCCTGCTCTCCAGGCGACTCCGCATCGTCGGCGGCGCTATGCAGATACTCTTCCAGGTCAGGTAGTCTTCCTGGTTGGGTATTCTTCCAGGTCCGATACTCTTCCATGTCAGATACTCTTCCAGGTCGGATACTCTGCCAGATCGGATGCTCTGCCAGGTCGGGTACTCTTCCAGGCCACACTTCCTAGTCAGGTTCTGTTCCAGGTTGGATACTTTTCCTGGTCAGCATGCTCGCATGAAAAAAGTTGTCACTTTAGTGCTGAACCTCGTCATGTGTAGCCTATTGCAGTTTGATTTTTGTCCAGAGACTTCCTACTGCTTCTCATCTGTCTTCCATACACAGCTGAATTAAATAATCAATCTACTGAACTTATAGAGAAGATACGTCTGGTGTGATCCAATGGTTGGCAGTCAGCTGATGCATGATAAAGTAGGCCTGCACTGAAAACTTACCGTAAACCAAGTAGCAAAATGGTGAATCGAATGGTTGATCACTGACCAACGCGCTGTTCAATTCTTGTTCTGTTTTTTTTGCGTTTGATGCGATAGCTCTTTTTTGTTAGCTTACTTGTATATTTAGTTTATCACTCATTGTCATTGTTTTATTAGCGAATCTCCGCGTGTCCTGTTTGCTGCAGGTTGTGCTCATCATCAGTGGCAACCTCAGTTTTCTCAACTGGCTCACCATCGTGCCGAGTCTTGCCTGCTTCGACGACCTAACTCTCTCGCCCCTTTTCTCCGTACAGACACGCAGCCGGGTCGCGGCACTACAGATCGACCTCCGGACAGCCAATAGGAGCGCAAGCAAACGTATAGGTACTGAAATGTTGCTTTGTTAATTCGTTGATAGTGCCTTCGATTGATCGTGTTATGATTATTAATTTAAATCGTTTGTAATAGAGATACCTTTTATTGTTTCTTTGGATTCATGATTTGTGATGAAAGTCCTTAGTAATTTAGATAAACAAGTTATGATTTAAAATTTTGTGATTTTAAAGGTTTAACCAAGAAAAACTAGCTACCTTTTTTTGTTTATTCTGTTCATGTTTTCACATGGGTTCAGACGTTTGTGTCCTGGTGAGGATTGCAGGAGCTGAATTTTTATGGCAGGAAGCCCTTCCTGACGTGAAGTAGGCTAAATACATAATTTTATGGCGTAGGGTTAGCAGCTAGCGACACTTGTATGTTATAACAGCCTTGCTTAAGGGTCTGTAACGCCGTGGTTTCATAGTTGTGGGCGCCTGGACTTGAACCCAGGTCTCTGAGACTCATGTCTGATGCCTTAAACACTACACAACAGCACTTGCTGTGGAGCGAAGCGCTTAATATGGAAACGCTTAACATGGTGGAGGACTTTTAATATAGAAAACTTAATGCTTCACCGATTGATTGCGCATGTGCTTGCTCTTCTCTGATTGGCCGGCGCTGGTGTTGCAGGTAGCTACATGCGAGGAGCATTCAATGCTGCACTGGGCTGTCTGATCCTGTATCTCAGTATTCCCATAGTTCAGGTAATACACTTAGTACAGACTGATGGTATTTGTCAAATCTCACTGTAAGTTCAATTCAACTCGACGACTATGCTTTCCGAAAATGCTCGATCATGCGATTGAGTAGACTTAGCAAGAGTTGATATCAAAATTTAGAAGTTTGTGGTTAAATTTAAAAGTTGGTGAGTAAATAGACTGCGCAATACGAATTCAAATTGCCCCCAAGTTGTATGCGTTGAAATGCATGTAGTTATTTTATTGATCCAAAGCGTTAACTGGTTCTAGCTTCTATTTTGTATTTCGGTACCAATTCCCACGGACCAATTACTCAATCTAGATTCACTGCTCAACACTGTTTGTAGTGACGGTAAGAACCACAAGCCAATCGTAAACAAACAAAGCGTGTTACGACGCGTGGCCCGTTTCAAAACTTATAGTTTATCCGCTGAGTCCAGCCAAGATCTGTAGAAATGCGCAGTCCTCAAAAACACAAAAAGTCCAGCAAGATTTCTCGGAAGCAGAAGCGCAAAAACAGCATGCAGCTGAAAAATGTTTGACAGTATTGCTGTAATGTGATGACTGCAGAGCTATCAGGTGCTGTGCACATGTATGTGCAACGTCTAGTTAGCAGGGTGTTTGCTGTAGAACCTGCTATCGAGTCGTCAGCTGATGAATTCCTCCTTTGATCCGCTCAGACTCGTCAACACGTACGGCGCCTTTGGAAGGTTAGCGACTCTCACAGCGCTCCGGCTGCGCTTGGCTGGACACTTAGGTCGAGTTAAACGTTGCTGGAACTTAATTAAAAACAAGAATGTGTTGCTGACTTGGTTGTTGTAAAGTATTGTCAACGAGGTTGTTTTAGCAGTGAGACCTGCAAGGCAGAGATTGGTGACATAGGGAGATACGAAGGCCACGCCCACCTTTGGTTTTCTATGCATACATTTTGATCTCGCTAGATGACCGCGGTGTTCAGACTGTTAAAGGATAATGCTGTCGTGAACGATTAGGCGATATTAAATTCGCTAGATGACAGCGCCCCGTCGGAGACAGTTAGTTTTCATGACAACTATGATGCTGAAGACATTTTTATGTCGTGGATTTTTATGACTCGCCTGGGGAGCTCTGGGCTGCAGATCTATTCTCTTTTAACCTCAGTTTGCACTGGAAAGTTATCTTAGGAACCACTTTTCGGGATCAAAATGGCGCCTGTTTTGTTTACAATGGACAAGTCTGCTAGTCACTTCCTACTCTACCCACATTGCTACAAGGTCGTCATGCAGTGTTACCAACGAGGTTGTTGTGCAGTGTTAACAATGAGATTGTTGTGCAGTGTGACCAAGAAGAGAACAGAGTTGATCTTTCAAGGCACGCACTCACACAGCCCAGAGAACGCAGAGTGGCAGGAATACGAGTTCAAATGCAAGCCTGGTAAGTGCAAAGTTGGTAATTGCAAGCCTGTTGCGGTCCAGCCTGGTTCGTATAAGGTTGGCAAGTAGAAGCATTGTAAATACAAGCCTTATTACTGAGATATTGATCCATGATCATTGAAATAACTTTCCAGCGAGCAACTTGGGCTAAGAAATTGATCTAAGATCCATTTCATGCGACATGATTGATTACAGAGAAATTCATCCGCAATCTTTTAAACTCTTCATTGAGCGACAGGGCATAAGATAGTAGTGAATCATAGTGATTTTTGTAATTATATATTGGTTGTAGTTGAGAGTATTTATAACATGAGTAGCGTTACTAGCGTAGCGTATTGTATTTGAAGCAGAGGGCTGCGTGTGTGACCTCTCACTTCATTGCACCCTGCTTGCTCAGGGAACGTGATGCGACGCCCTTGTCTCATCTCTCCCTACCACTACCGTCTGGACTGGCTTCTCTGGTTCGCTGCCTTCCAGGTCAGTCTGTCTGTCTATCTGTCTGTCTGTCTGTTTGCTTAAGGGTCTGTCTGCCTGTGTGTATGGATAAGGTTTTTTGAGTCCTTTAGTCCTTTAGAATAAATCTTATCTCGAAATACAAGACCCTGTAAAACTTGAAAATTTTGCTGCATGTTATTTTGGCAGTTTGGCTCTTAGAAATTCGACTGTACTTAATTTTTACGTTATTAATCACTGTCCATTATAAATATGGCTTCTGCAGCTTTATTTTCTTAATTTGCGCTAGTTTAGCCAATGCGTAAAAATTATATGCACGCGAATATTTCACGTTTTACAGTATATAAAAAAAATAAAATTGTTTGCGTCTGTATGAAACATTATGTACTGTAAAGGGATAACTTTTTCCAAGTTTAATAAGCATTAGGTAAGCTAACTGCTGCGTGCCTTTTTGAGTAAATCTATAGCATTATTTTTTACAGTAGAAATCTTACAACGCTTTGTATTGACTGGATGCATTTGGCTTTAGTTGAGTGAGTCATTGAGTGTAGTGCAGTGCAGGCTGGTTGTAGATCTAAGGTTGGTGGTGTATAGAACTACCAGCAGAACCCGTGGGTTGTACACTTAGTCGCCAAGTTCCTCATCAACGACAACAACACCATGTCCCTCATTGCTCACAATCCCTTCGAAGGAAAAGCTCTGCCTAGGTGAGCTGTCAGTCTTTGTTAGCTCCGCTCAGGGGAGCTGTCAATCACTGTTAGCCCCGCCTAGGTGAGCTGTGAATTAATTATTGCTGGCCCTACCCAGGTGAGCTGTTGTCGAAGCCGAATGGCTTAATTTGCTTATAATATATGACTTGTTCAGGATTAGGCCTAACATAAAGTGAATGATGTTAACATAATGATTTCAGGTATCGACCGGAGTCCCAACATTTACACAGTCGTCCCACTTGATGACTGTTTGTTTGTCTGTGTGGATGACTGTGTGTCTGTCTGTGTGTGCAGATGGGTGCGTGTGGAGCACTACAGTTACAAGTTCACTCGTCTCGGCCACAACAACTCTGCCTCCATCGCCTCGAGCGGGGGGGCTGCCAATGCAGCATGGGGGGAGGGCTCCCCCTGGTGGGTGCGGCGGCGCATCGGGAGCTACCTGCCCCCCCTTTCAGCACGATCCATTCAGGACTACCTGCAGGCCATGGGCTGGACCCTTCCCCTCCCCCCATCTACCTAGGACCTTACCCCACCTTGACTAACCTAGTGACTACAGCTCAGGCCTGAACACTGAACCCCTCCTCCAATCTGCCTAGGACCCTACACTCGCCCGCATCTCGTCCCCCTAATTATCACAGCTTAGATGTGGACAATGCACTGCAATTACTGTACTGCCATTCTGCACCGGTCGACTGATCTTATACAAGGAGTTCTTTATTTAATTTTGTCCTATGTAATTGTCTTCTATTAATTTAATGTTTTCGCTACGTCTGTAAGAATCGTGCTAGTGTTATTGTCATATTAAAACTTGACTCTTCGTATTGTTTGTATTATGATCTTTAATTCATCACTTAGGCAGCATTACGAGAAACAACAAATAAAATATCAAGAAAGCTGCAAGAAAATCAATAAAAAACGATTAAGCATCGTTAATGCTTAATTGACGAAGTGTGTTAACACTTCGTCAGTGTGTTACTGACGAAGTAAGTAACACTTATTTTAAGCCGCGGTGCACATCTCTAGTTGAGCCAGGTCGTCCTCCGACTGAATGGCGACGTAGCGGGTAGTAGCGTGTTCATGGGTATAGATAGCAATGACTAGATGCAGGTCATGATGGAACACAATCAACACTGCACAATAGGTCAATAACTTCTCTACATATCACTTAACTGCGTCCAATTTGAGATACAACAACTAATTTGTAAATTGTGTGAAAAGAATTCATGTTGAAATTAGGGAGCAATTAAATATGGCACGTGTACAGTAGTGCTTAAACAATAATGAAAACTATCCCAGCAAGTTCTGCACATCAGCCTTGCTCTCGAAACAACAAAGCTCTGGCTACAAGAATCTCCTACAAACATACAGATAAGAATACAAACCGCAATGTAATCTAGTAATTTGAAACAGCAAAGGACAAACATGTAACATCATAAAATTAAAGTTTCTCCATAAGAGTCATATTGTTGAGCTCTCAGTCGGTTCTAGAATGTAGCTGTAGGACCAGGTCTCACTGATAGCGCCTGGTCCTAATCAGTTTTAGGATGCAGCGCGAGGACCAAATCTCACACTGGCAGAGCCTGGTCCTAGTCAGTTCCAGGATGTGGCGCTAGGACCAAGTCTCACACTGATAGCGCCTCGTCCTAATCAGTTTCAGGATGTAGTCCTCAGCCTCGCTGGCAGAGCGCCCGCCCTCGTTCTGTATCACGCTCTTGAGGGCTTCGCGCACGGCGTCAGGCATCTGCTTTGCATTTCTGCAGCAGCAGCAACGTTGTCAGTAGCAGTAGACTAAGTGTTAGCAGCACAGCAGCTGCGGGTGCAGCAGCAGCATCAGCAGCATCAGTGTCAACATTGTCATAAGCAAGAGTGTCAGTAGTCTCAGTGAAAAGCAGCAGCATTACCAGCAGCAGTGCTAATAATAGCAGTGATAACACCAGCGGCAGTGTTCATGGCATCAGCGGCAGTGTTCATGGCTGCGGCGGCAGTGTTCATGGCATCAGCGGCAGTGTTCATGGCTGCGGCGGCAGTGTTCATGGCTGCGGCGGCAGTGTTCATGGCATCAGCGGCAGTGTTCATGGCTGCGGCGGCAGTAGCAGGCTAGTAGCATGTGAATAACTTAGGCCCATACTCACCATTGCGAGTTAACTGCGAGTTGGCTCAACTGTCGGACTATCAGCTATGAAAAGTGACATCAAGCGAGGCATAAACGTTCGACAGTCAGTTTCTTACCACACAATCTACCGTTGTGTAAACATGCAGTTAACTCTGCCTTAAACATTTATTTAGCTGACTGCAACCAAATAGTCATTGCTTTCACTGAGCTCTAGCACAACCATCCCTCCTTCAGACGCTTACTGACCGCCACTCAAGACAGATTAACTCTGATCAGTGTAGAGCCCACGTGGACGCTAGCGTCAAGGTACAGGGTCCTTACTGACCCTGCAATGTAGAACCAGGCGGCGTGTTCGTCAAGCATCGTCCAGATGAGCGCTGACTGACGCTCCATCACGTGCTGCACATAGACCTTTTCAGCCTGACAGACCAACACACTGTCACGCACACTGACACACTGCAACCTTGTCAGCCTGGCACACAGTGAACCTAAACAAAGCCATCCATCTGAATTGCAGATACATCTATGAACTACTAGTAGATCACACAGAACAAAGCAAGGACATTATTCAGCACTCATTCAAGGTAAAAATCAACCGAGATCATGTAGTCTAGTCTTGTGAAGCGCCATAAAACCCGTGTTAGTTAAGTCATGTGTAGCGCCAGAAACAAATCACTTGAAAGACTCCGATAGTGCTGATACTAAGCCATTAGCAGACATTTCTCCATCAGCCTAGGATGAAACATTTCCAGCCAAAACCTGACTAGGCTCGGCGCGCAGACACAAGCAGGGGCATCATCAACTGCCAGTCACCTGATTCAGAGAGAAGCGACAAATAGTCGTAGCAATCCATCACGCTCTAGCCCCTTCCACTCACCTGATCCCGAGAGAAGGTGACAAAGAATCGCAGCTGTCTGTCACGCTCTAGCCCCTCCCACTCAGAGCGACACAGGAAGTCCTTCTCACGGTTGCGACACCCAAAGAATAACACACATCCTGCACCGACACAACCAGTATAGACTGAACTGCATCAACTCGTTTGTAGATCAAGTAACAAATAAGTCATGTTACAAGTTCAATTGAGTCATAGATTCATTAATTGATTCATTACGGAAACCATTACAAAACCAAGATCTACATATGATTGATGTGCATTGATCAGTCAGCCTTCAGATTGATCTTATCTCGACTTTAACATGCACTCAAGCAAACCACCATTACCCTATGATTAGGACAATCATAGACCTTACCTGTCACTGCAGCATAGGCACAACTATAAAAAAGAGAGACATTTTGAGTAGTTGATCATTTTTGCTGTTTATTGCAGTTGTATAATAACAACTATCATTATCAACACAGCACTGTGGTAGTACCCCCGAGGCCGAGTGCCGCCCTCTGCTGAATGCAGGCTCTGAAGGGGGCACAGCCTGTCCCTGGCCCCACCATGATGAGAGGGGGCGCAGAATTCAGCGACATGGGAAACTGTATGGTGCCCCGCTCCACCCACACTGGGACCCTCGGCTCACCCGGTCCCCCTGTACACCACCAAAAATTTAGCTCAAAATTAAAGGTTAATGCTATAGAACCAATAAAGGTTGATAAGCGCAAGAACTGAGGGAATAACGCTAAGAGAAAAGATTCAAGAATACGTCCGAGCTGATTCCATAGCAGCAGAGGAATGGAAGAAGCCCTGGGCCTCAGCATACTGGGGAGCAGATTGCATACTGTTTGAGGCAGGTTGTGTACTAACCATGTGTGGAGGGTTGCAAACTAACTATTGGGGCAGGGTGCATACTAACCATGTGCAATGGGCTGCAGACTAGCGAGGTAGGTGGAGCAGACGCCGCGCCGAGGCTCAACCAATCGCGTCTTGTAGTGCACCACGGCAACCAACAGCTGGACTTCGCCTGGACTCACCTGGACAGAGAACTGGACACTGACTGCACTAGACATACACTGTAGCACTCGACAGTGAACTCCACCAGAGACAGCACTGGACCCTGGACAGAGGCAGGACTAATTGCCTCAACATAAGCAGTCTGCTAGCTCACTACAGGCAGACTGACAGCCTCAACAGCAGTTAGGACACAGACCGACCAGCTGTGAGGAGGCTCAAATAGTAATCAGAACACATACAAGCTGTGATGAGGCGATGCTGAAGGGTCGAGGGCGCAGACGACCAATCAACTCAAAGAGGCACTCAAAGGTAAGTCTGCGTGTGGCGTGGGGAAAGTCTCGCAGCACCTGAGGCACACATGCACGCACAGATACAAACAAACTCACGCAGACAGACCAGCAAGCAGATACGCGCACAGCCACGTCAAAATTCACGCTGATGACAAACAGGCAGACAAACAGACTGTTGTAACAGGACGACCAAACTGCGCATATGCAAGCGTCAGGGTATCTTAGCGCAACATTTGCAGTATTGCAATTTAAGTCTAAGATGCATCGCCCAACAATATTTGTGTAAAGAAACAGGTTTTCATTACGCTTAAATTAAGAATCACTTAACCACCATGATTACTGCACACTACAGTATTGTCCAGTTTGACAAGTTTAGTTTTATGAGATTTAGTCTGATGAGTTTTGTTGGTGGACAGCGTACCTCTAAGACGGATCTTCTGGGTCTCATGCAGTAGCTGTAGAGATCTTCCTGCACACACACACACACACACACACACACACACAGTGACACACACATATACACACACACAATGACATACACACACACACAGTAACATACACACACACACAGAGATACACACACACAGACATGCATGCAGTAGCTGTAAAGTCCTCCTGCCCACATACACACAGCATCACAGTCATACACACTCTGTCCCAGTACGCTCACCTACCCTCATTAATGTCCCAGTACGCTCACCTGCCCTTATTGATGTCCCAGTACGCTCACCTGCCCTCATTGATGTCCCAGTACGCACACCTGCCCTCATTAATGTTCCAGTACGCTCACCTGCCCTCATTGATGTTCCAGTATGCTCACCTGCCCTCATTGATGTTCCAGTAGGCTCACCTGCCCTCATTGATGTTCCAGTGGCTCACCTGCCTCATTAACGTTCCAGTACGCTCACCTGCCCTCATTGATGTTCCAGTACGCTCACCTGCCCTCATCAATGCCCCAGTACGCTCACCTGCCCCTATTAACGCCCCAGTACGCGCACCTGCCCCCACTAATGTTCCAATAATCCACCTGCCCCTCTGGAGTGCAGAACTCGGACAGTTTCTCGCGCTCCAGCTCGCTGTCGGTGAAGTGGGCGAGCAGTTCCCAGAAGTGGCGTCCTCTGGGGCGTGCGTTGATATCAAGGTGCGCCTCCACCAACTCCTGCACCGAGCAGGGCTGGGGAAGGGGGAAGGAACCTCCCAAACCGTCTGAATCACAATGACAGCAGGGTTACAGGCAGGGCCGGGGCAGGGGGAACGAATCCCATAAACCGTCTAAATGTCAATCACAGCTGGGTTATAGACAGGGCTAGAGCAGGAGGAAGGAACCCCCCAACCCGTCTGATTGTGACCCACAGCTGGCTTATATATACAGAGTGAGTCCAAAAAAATAATCCCCTAGCGATATCGCGATAACTCAGTCAAAAATTTCTATTTTTGTTTCATATTTGCAAGGATTGTAGCTAAGATAATTTATATTTTAGTTCAAAAGTTACGAATGTTTGCGCAAAAAGTTCAAAAAATCCATTTAACGAGCGTAATTAAGTCAAAAAAAATTATATATGCAGTAAAATTAAGCTCACAAAAATGCTTTTTTTCCTGAATTTCATGTTAACTAATCCTTGTACTCTTGCTAGAATGCATATCCATGACGTCTGTGCCTGAGATACCGATGGCCTAGTAGGCCATGTTTGTGTGCTGCACCTCACTGCGGCCCAAGCGCTGCAAGCATGGTTTCGTTAACGCGGCAAGTTGGGCACGTCTAAAATGACCAATCTTGTGCAGGAGAAAAATGGGACTGAAAACGGTTTGAGGACAAGGTTTGAAGGCGAGGACACTTTGAGTAGTCTATTCTTACATGTTCTGCAAGCTGAAACAGGTGCAGGCCAGCTACAGGCAAAATAACCAGGCTGAGCGAGCTTTAGAGCGCTAGTTAACTTGATTTTTTAAACTTTTTTCTAAAACAGTCATAACTTTTGAACTAAAAAATATTTTTGCGCGAAACTTGGCAGTCTTGTTGCAAATTATCTCCTCTCCAATCCCTAAAAATCTGAAATCAATATTTTGAATTTTGACTGAATTATCGCGATATCGCTAGGGGATTTTTTTTTTGGACTCACTCTGTCTACAACCGTATATATATGTATATATACAACCATCAACTAACCCTGCCTACATAAAGACACATACACACACACACACAATAGAGTTACAATGTTTTATCACAGTGGAATATTTCGTATTACAATGGTTTCATTTAGTGGAAAGAAAATGCGTCATAAGCACTACAAAAAGCATGAGAACTTTCATAAACACCGAGAAACACCGATCACATAGCAGTTATAAGTAAATAGAATAAACCTATTACAAGAACAGCGACAGGCCTCGTGTGTGAAGCATGAACTGCCGCGTGGGGTCGAGGGTCAAGAGGTCGATGAACTCGCGCACGGTGTCGGGCATGTTGCGGGGTTGAACCAGTAACACATCCCCCGGTGCGTATCTGACAACAGCAGCAGCAGATCGGCATGTAGAACACGCTGCCTAGTGAATGATGATGAGAGATCTTAGAAAAATGTGACAAAATTGCTGCTGCTACTGATAGAAAAATTGATGTTGCAAAAAATGACATTTTTGAATTTTAAAATTTTATGTTGCAAAGTACATCAAAATTGCAAGAAATGTTCGATAAATGGTGGCAAAATACTAGATTTTATTTTTAACAACAGAAAAATGCAAAATACGCAGAATTTTTTTTAAACATCATTTTCCCTGTAAAACCCTTTTATTTTTCTAAGATTCTTAACCATCTACTACATGGTTATACAACTAGCATAAAAAAAATGAAAGTTTAACATAAACGTGAATAAAAATAAACCTATTGAAGAAATTCAAGTTCACTCAGTGATGTATCATCATGTTGAGTGAACTCAACATGATAATAACGCCACACAATATTTGTATCCAAGGCAGACCGGTGATACCTTAAGCCCTAATGATACAAGATGAATAGCATTTCACATCCTCAAGATAAACTTTTTCTAATCGAATAAAAGCAGTCAAGTTGACTAAATGAGTTACAGGGCGACGCAAATCAGAACACTTACGTGATGTTGGAGTGTTGGATGTTAAACGTGATGCGCCTCACATCCTGCCAGTGGGCCGGCGCTGTGACGCGCTCATTGCCGATCACCGCGGCAAGGAATGGATGGTCCTCGGTAGGCGCTGTGTCCGTGACAGGCGCGCTGCATGGCGCAGTGCTGGGCAGGTAGTCGGTGCTATGCAGCACGACGTCGGGGTTCGTAACAAACTCCACACGATATCTCGAAGGCAGCCTACAAGCAAGATAATCTCAGTGCAATAGACCAAAAGCTATCAAAAGAAATAATAAAATAAAATAAAAAATAAAAATAAGAGGCAATATAGAAAAACAAAAGCAAATAACACAATTTTATGTTAAAGAATTAATAAAAATGATCGATTACTTGAACACTAAAGGCTTACTGCTTGATAGAAAATATGATATGAAATGTTGTTTCATTAAATCCGCTTATTTAAGTCAAATAAACACGCGCGTACTGTGACTACATCTTCCGCTAACACTGCGATAGGCCATTTGCAGCCATGGACACTCGCCCTCCACATTACTCCATCTATCAAATCCTTGCGATCTATTAAACCCTTACACTCCAAGGGCTTAAAAGGCTTACAGCTTACATATCTATCTCTGTGAAGAGTTTTCATACCATTTCAAATGTCAAAATGATACACAATTTAGACATTATTATCAAGTAAATCTCGTACCATTAGGCATACGTACAGTGTCGAGTCAGGAATGACTTCAAGTCCGGGGGGAAGGGGAAAGAGAGCGATGACTTGAGTCCAGAGCTGAGTCAACCACGGCTCAACCACTGCACTCGCCCTGCAAGCCAAGATCACCAAACTTGTCCTGCAAGCCATGATCACCCACACTCACACTACAAGCCAAAATCAGATTGCGCTTACACTGCAAGCCAAGATCACACTACAAGCATAGTGCACGCCAAGATAAGAGGTAAGGGTCAGGCTACAAGTGGGCATATATATGCTGGAGCTTCCTCAGGCTAACTGTACCAATACGGTGATAGTTCGATATGACCTCCTACATTTGTAGCGCTTACAATTGTAGTTAATACACCGCACAGCCCCAACAATCACAAAACAAACGAGAAACACGCAGAGGCAGAGCTTGACAACTATAATAGATGGGAGAATGGAGGTGAAGAGAAAGACACCACAATCAGGAGTTGATGCAGATCTAGGAGGAGGATCAAGTGGGAGGAGTCAGTCTAAGTAGAAGGAGTCCGAACAACTGGGAGGAGTTAGACTACAGAGGGGGGGCCTAGTAAAAAGGAGGAGCCAAGAAGTGCGTGCAGGAGGAGCTACCCGTAGTCGTGCTGATCATCGGCGAGCCCGGGCAGCAGGAGCTGAGAGGCGCCAAGCTGCAGCAGGCGCTTGTGCAGCTTCTTGGCGACAAAGTTGAACCTGCACCACCAAACATGAGAGTCAATCCTTTCTAAACATTGAGGGGGTCCGTGGTAATATTGGGGTGCCCGATCTCGTCACAACACCCAGAATCTACGCCCATGCGCGCCAAGATGAGCAGTGTCAGCAATATTTATAATCATTGGAAGCATGATACATATAGAATCATCTGTCTGATTGATCGCTGCATTCGCATCGACATTCAAACTAATCAAACATTGCAAATTAGCTACAGAACAAAGTAATAACACTATCAATCATTACAATCCATTTACATTAAACAATAAACTAAGTTAAAATTATAGATTAACTAAACAGCCATTTTCAGCGCAGACTGCGGTCACGAATTGAAGAATAATTGACAAATGAGTAATTAATGAGATTACCGTCCTCACTTGAGATAGGATGAGTCTCCAAATCCAAGCACTGCAAACTTAAGATCAATCAAACAGCCGACCGGAAGGCTCTTCCTCCAGATAAAACTCCAAAACTTCTACAAATTGTAAAAACCAGTCGAAAAATAATCAATAGCGCAGAATATACTAAATTACACAAAACATTAATTAGTCAAGATTAATAATAAGATTATGTTAAAAATTCACAAATTTTTTAACTGTCTATTTAATTTCGCTAGCAAGCAAATTGTGGTATGTATAATCTAGACTGTTCAAATAGAAACATTGCACACTGGACTAAATCACTTTTCTTTCCTGCTGTACAGCTGCACAGCAGAACAACAGCAACTGCGGCTGCACAGCAGCAGCTTCTGGTGTACGGTACAGACAATTTGTTTTATAAAGCCATTTATAAATACGAAGCAAAAAGCCTTTAGATTCGATGTCGAGTAATTTTGTAATTCTACGTCAGAGTCAATATATAACAACTGTGATAATGATCATGGTTGATCAACACTGACTGCACATACAGAGTGAGTCAAAAAAAAATAACCCCCTAGCGAAAGCACGATAACTCAGTCAAAAATTATTTTTTTTGTTTCATATTTGCAAGGATTGTAGCTGAGATAATTTGCAACAAGAGCACCAAATTTCACTTGAAAATATATT
>JAQIWG010003263.1:0-18257 GCA_034695025.1 Chamaedrilus cognettii
TTGCTATCGCTGAATGGCTCTGGGCTACGAATCCGCACAATATGCAGCAGGCCTATCATTACCGACTCTGCCGCCCTGGCTTTCTAGACTCTGACCCTCTATGCCAACGACTACAATACTCTATTCAAAGCAATAGAATTATATTGAGCCCACTTAATCCAAATCATACATATATATTGTGCAGCCTGAACAATAATTGAATATTTATCCAGCTTCATAATTTAAATCAAGGTGTTGTTTCTCTGCAGCATTAATTTACCTAAAACTCTTGCAGTCATGTCCTACCAACACTGTCTTATGTCTACTTGAGGGATTCAATTTTCTACAGCCCTTAGGGTTTAGGAAGACAATACACTGCCCCCCCCCTTTGGATGCTAGAAAGCTAATCGCGTCCCCCCTCCAGACTAAAGAACGGACAGGAGCCTCAAAGGTAGGACTTTAACCAAACCAATATCAAGTTTTAAAGGTTAAACCCAGTCAGAACCTAAGGCTTAACCCGAGTGGCGCCAAACAATGTGAGGAATGAGTGTTAGCGCTAAAGAAGTTTTTGCTCTATTCATTCCTAACACATTTTGAAAGGTGGTGTTTTACCTGTGCAATTCTTTTGGTCTGGGGTTTTATGAATAAAGGTTTACAATTACTATTTGACTTCTCATTCAACTTTCCCTGTTACCCTTTAAATCAGTGATTTACAATTAGGACACAGACTGCAAGATCACAAATAGGAAATTTTATACAAGTGTGCAAACTATTTGAATGAACAATTGTTACGGAACGCCGGTCCAGCGCCCGGACGGCCGGCACGCTGCCGACGTTGCGCGGCGTGGTCATGTTCGTCGTCGGGTCGCCGAACTCTCGAAGATCGGCCGCCTCGGTGGAGGGGCTTGGGCCACTGAAGAAAGTTCGTGCTAGTCCGGTTGGTGGATTGTTCTCGATGAGGGACGCAGCGAACGGCGAGCACGAGCACTGCGAGCACTGCGAGCACTGCGAGCACGGCGAGCACTGCGAGCCCTGCGAGCACTGCGAGCACTGCGGCGGATCGTCGTCCCCCGGCCTCGACCTCTACCTCCTGGCCCCGGCAGGGGAAGGAGCACCTTAGCGAACCTCCGTCGAACTTCTCGGGAACTAGCCATTTGCGCTTCGACTCCCTCCCGTTTGCCTTATCTCGTACGCGGGGGCTTCCGCGAGGGAGCTCAAGTTCCTCCTCCTCGCCGTCCGACTCGACCGTTCTTCCGGGCCAACGGCTACCCTCGCGACGACCGCGGCTGGTCGGGTGTCTCGACCCCTGACACGTAGCGCCGGCTCTTACTCGCCCCTGGCCGTCCCTCGGTTCAAGCCACCGGTTTATGTGAACGGCCTCTGTGTCAGAATCCTGGAAGCCGAACCCGCCATCCGGTGGCTCCGGGCCGGCCTTCCCCAGCAAATCCATACGTCGGAGGAGCCGCCCGACGGCGATCTCTAGCCGCGCCTTCTCGGCCGCTCGATCGGTCTCCGTTCTTCCAGTTTCCTCCAACCCCGGTATCTGCGGCAGTTTACGTCTTGTCCGCCTCAGCTCAACCGGAATCGCATGGCGCTTCTCCTCCATCGACGCCCTCAAGAGGCTGTCTTCGGGGAATCCGTAATCTCCCTTTTCGGCATCACGACCACTCCAGTCGCCCCTATGGGCCAACTGCTCGCTGCCTGCCAACCAGGTGCTGGCTCGCTCAGAACCGCCCCCTCCGGTTGCGGCGCTCCACTCACTGCTCGCCGACCGGGCGCTAGCCCTCGTTGGGCTGCTTTCACCGGCCGCGTCATTCGTACTTTTACCCGCAGGTCGGGCGCTAACCCTCGCTGGGCTGCTTCCACCGGCCGCGTCATCCGAACGCTCTTCGCTCGCCCCCCGGGTGGTGGCTCGTTTGGAGCCGCTCCCTCCGGCTACGCCACGCATATTTCGGCTCGCAAACTGGAGGCAAACTCGCGGGAAGCCGCCCCCTCCGGCTTCGGCTTCGGAATCTTTACTCGCTGACCGGGTGCTGGTTCGCTTGGAACCGCCCCCTCCGGCCACGTCGTCTAACCGCTCGACACTGCTCTGTTCCACTTCTTTCTCGCTCTTCTCGGGCTCAGCCGCGTCCAACTCATACATCGACGCCTCAGACTCATCGGCCTCAGCCCCCGAGGGACTCGCTTCACCAACGGCCTCATCAATTTCAGCTGCGCGCGCATCGTCGCTCTGGTCAAGCTGCGGCGATGCCCTTTGAGTTACTTTCTTGGTTTTCTTGGGTTTAGTTTGTTTTGACTTCACGTAGACTGTTTTCCGATTTGGCCGCAAATTAAAATCACGCACAGCGAGTTCGACTTCAGCGTCGGAATGCGTCACAGTGGGGCCCGAGCCCGGCAGTATCCCACTTCTGACACCAGTTGTTACGGAACGCCGGTCCAGCGCCCGGACGGCCGGCACACTGCCGACGTTTCGCGGCCTGGTCATGTTCGTCGTCGGGTCGCCGAACTCTCGAAGATCGGGCACTGCGGCGGATCGTCGTTCCCCGGCCTCGACCTCTACCTCCTGGCCCCGGCAGGGGAAGGAGCACTTTAGGGTCCCCCGCACGTCGGCCCCGACCTCGTCGGGGGAAGTGGCAGCGCTTAAGTTAGGCGATTACGCGAGAAAGTGTATTTGAATGGTAGTGGTCTAGCCTTTAACCGTGCAGAAACTACTTCAGCAAGGTCCTTCGAATTTCAACCTATTTTCGTCCAACTTTTTATTAGGCAGTGGGTGAGAGGGGGTGGGGAACTGTTTGAGTAAGATCTGGACGAAAATACTGAAGGATTAGGGAGATTAGACGAAAGGACGCTTGAGTGAGGATGTTCGCGTAGGGTTTTTACTATTGCGACTTCAGAGTTTTCTAATCCGGTCGAAATCGGTCCGAACTCTCTTCGGGCCAAACTTTTAGCTAATCGACACAGGGTAGGCAGTGGAGATAGCGAGGGAACACTTTTAGACAAAAGTTATCAACGATAGCTAAAGATAAAACGAAGTTTAATGCAGATAAACAGCAGCACGCGATACCTTACACGAGCAGGTCTTAAACGCGTCCGACATCAACAACAACGCCAGCGGAATAGAACGAAAAACAAGAGCGCCAGTTTGCGCCTAGCAGTCACAACGCTTACTAGCCATTTAGAAATTAATTAATAATGCTAGGCCTGGTAATGTACCAAAGTAAGACTAGCAATAGAATTACATGTAAAAGAGGAAGATATGGAGTTTAGCACTAAATAGCCCGGTATAACAGAAATTGAGCATCATAGTCAAAATTCTAGCGTCACGATCACACAAAACAAAAGCTACTTCAGACATCAGTATGGCAATTAAACACAGAATAAAAAGAAGGCATACAGTAACCTAGATTACTGAAATTACCCAGACCAGTAGGCCTAACTAATGTTCAGTCAAAAAAGGTACAATTTTAGGGGGACCCTGTCCCGCTACAGAATTGATATGTGAATTAAGCAGTAGCAAGCAATAATCAGGTTACAAGTATATCTTAAACAAAATCATAGACTCACAAGAAACAGTTGAAGATGCTGCCGGTAGGTACATGCACAGAGAGAACAACACCTGAGTTGAACAACCGGAAGAAGAACTCATCGTCAGTGTGCAGGCAGTAGTCTAAGTTTCTTAAGACAAGTTACTAAAACAGCACTAGCAATCGTCGTTCTCCTCCTTGTTCAAGCCTAGAGTGACAATCGCAATAGCCTTTTATACCCAGACTAGGGGGCGTTTCACTGACTAGTGTCTTCACATTTGCATTAAGAAGTTTGAAACTACATGGCCCGTCCAGTCACAGAACGACAGATAGGCTGAGTACAGGAATGAAGTAAATCAGAAGGTAATAAACTAGAGAGGCATAGGATGGTCAAGGCTAACAGAACTTGACACTCCCCTTATTCAGGTTCTGTTTTATACTAATATGGGCCTGCGCCCGCCATCTGACCTATAAAGGAATCTGATACCCTTTTACCTATATTTTGACAACGTCAACTTTCAAATAAAAGAAAATTATTATTAGAAATAACATACCTGCATATAATACGGCGACAGTTAAAAACATATAAATCCGAAGGTAACAGTTATAAAGTGAAGAGAAAACTCAGTGCATGTAAAAAAATACACCCACGCACAAGTCGTGCAGTTCACGACGGTTCAGCAAAGTCTACTTTCCTCTGAAAAACCCCTCCTACCTAGTCCGCAGAGAATTGAAAGAGTAAAATAGTTTTACCTCCTCAATATTTAAGTTTTAGTGTTACCAGCGACTGAGTCGAGTCTTGACATCGAAAGGAAACAAGGAGCTGCAGGGTCTAAATAATTTCACGCTAGACGATAGGCTTATTTACTGTTACAGAAATCCATCTTGTAACAAAGCCTTTATCTCTAGATAACTAATTAATTCTAGGCTATTCTTATACTATGATGGTTTAGTGTAGGTGTATGACATCTAGCTTAGATGGCCGTGACACTGTCCCGCTGTGTTGTCTCTCTTTCACACATGTCCACATAATATGTTATCTCTCTCACACATGCTATAAACTGTCCACATGTGTTATTCTGTGAACTGTCCACATATGTTATTCTGTGAGCTGTCCACATGTGTTATTCTCCCACAGACCGCTGTGAACTGCCCGTCGGCTGCAACATGAACGATTTTATCCTCCAGGACGACTTCACTCCATCCAGGGTAACCTCTCTCAGTTTTAGCGTATGTCAAATTCATTTAAGCATGCAGCTGATTGACTGAAGATGTGTGGAGACGAGCCTTGTGGTTCTAGTTGCAGCATCGATAGCTTTTCCTCTAGAGCTTTTACCAGTCTGTATTGACAGTTAAGTTATCTGCTTTTATCACAATGTACCGTGCGCGAGCTGGGTATTGGGCATTAGATAAATTGAGCGGTTATCGGGTATGTGAAGACTGCTGCATGTGTGTATGTGGCTATCATGCATACATCCACATCTGGAGCTGGAGAGCAAATAGCGAGTGTTGCATGCGTGTATGTGTCTACATGTGTATATGTAAACAGTACATGTACACATGTACACAGTGCACATATGACGTTAGGCGTACTTTTTCTTGCACAGTTGTACTTGTTGCTGTAGGTATAACTGCATGCAGACTTTACCTGATTACGACATCAGAGTGCTACATGCGTGTGTACGTAATCCTGCATGCACAGTTTGCGGATTAGTTTTAAGTCCCCAATAGTATCACAGGACGCAGAAACGGACTCTAAGCCCATTATAATTATTAAGTAGAGAGTGCTACGTGTTCCAACATGTATGTGAACAGTTGGAGGGCATGTAAAGAGTGCATCCCCATGCGTATGTGTCCACAGCTGGAGGGCGTGTGGGAGATGCAGCTGAGCTCGACGTTCCGCCTCGATGAGGGGGTCACACCCACGACGGTCAAGTTGGGGCCAGCGGGCCCGGACGGCAGCATCGGGGTCACTCGGGTCATGTTGCTGGGGGGCGGGTTAGTGGCGCTGATGGCATTGATAACGTTGATCACATTATTATTTTCCCCAATGACGTCTTTCGATGCCGAAACGGACTATAAGCCCAATACTATTATTATTATTATCAGCCGTGATAGCATGGATTGCATTGATGGCAATGATAGCAGGAATAGCATTCATAGCATACATAGCATACATAGCATTCATAGCATTCATAGCATTGATCACATTCATAGCGCCGATCACATTCATAGCGCCGATCACATTCATAGCGCCGATTACATTCATAGCGCCGATCACATTCATAGCGCCGATTACATTCATAGCGCCGATCATATTCGTAGCACCGATCACATTCATAGCACCGATCACATTCGTAGCACCGACCACATTCATAGCACTGATGAAATTCATAGCACTGATGACATTCATAGCATCGATCACATTCATAGCATCGATCACATTCATAGCACCGATCACATTCATAGCACTGATCACATTTATAGCATTGATCACATTCATAGCACTGATCACATTCATAGCATTCCTTGTTTGACTAGCTATCATTTTAACCGCCTAAAGAGTCATCATCATTAGCATCATCATCATTTCTGTTTTTCCCGTTAATTTTTTGTTTGCAGCCACGGACAGGGGAAGGAAGAGCGTAAGCCGACACTTAACCAATTAAGGCCCAATTAAGGAGGCGATGAGTGCTACATGTACATCTAAATGCCCACAGTGAGTGCACTGACCTCAGTGTCCTCACCACTCTCAGTGCCTCTCAGTGTCTCTCACCACTCTGTCCTGTGCTCAGCGCCTCGGCGCCGCCTCGGTGTCAGTCTGATCACGTGACCCTCACGCCCCACCCCCTCGACCCTGACGACCTGCCCGACGCAGCGGTAGGAGGCGTGGCTACAGGGGGCGGCGGGGCCTACACAGCGCGACAGCAGGGTGTAGCGCTACAGACGTGTAAGTCGAGCGTGCCTTGAGGTCTGGCTATTCATGATCCAACCCCTCTAGTGGAGATGTGCTAGGTTGTTTTGTAACAGCTTTGTTGACAACGTTCATTATATGATGATTCATTCATATATATGATGCATAAGAAATCTTGGCACTAAGGTCAATGTACAATTGTACCTGTGGTACTGTAAAGCAATAGCTGTTCGGAGTAACTTTACAGTGTTCTCAATAATTAACACCAAAAACATGCAAAATTTTAGCATCAATGCTCTTCTGTAGCCTCGCTACACATCCCATAATGCTTCGTTGTAGCCTCGGAACACATTCCACGATGCTGTGTTGCACCCTTGCTACACTTCCCACAGAGCTCTGTTGTAGCCGCGCAACGCATCCCACAATGCTCCTCTGTAGCTTTGCTAGACATCATATACTGCTCTGCTGCGGTCTTTGAAAACAACCAACAATATTCTGCTGTAGACTCGTTGTGCATCCCACTGTGGGAGGTATAGCGAGGCTACAGGAGAGTATTGTAGGATTCCCACAATACTCTGCTGTAGCCTCTGCACATCCCACAATGCGCTGTTGTAGCTTTGCTTCACATCCCACAATGCTCTGTTGTAGCCTCGCTACACATCCTATACTCAGACAGCGCAAACATCGTCACGTTGACGTGTGAGGGGGAGGTGGGTGAGTTTGGCTCGTGTGGGGGGGAGAGGGTTGGCCTGGCGGTGTGGGGGCGTGTCGGCGCAGCAGTGACGTCGCAGAGTAGGCGGCGCCTGCTGCAGGAGGCACGCGATAGGACACTGCGCTGCTACGCCGTCAACAGCATGGTGGACGTCCCACCCAATGGTCAGTTAGTATGGTGGGCGTCCCACCCAATGGTCAATCACTCCCCTCAGCATGTGGACGTCCCACCCAATGGTCAGTCGCTTCCCTTAGCATGATATACGTCCCACCCAATGGTAAGTCACTCTCCTCAGCATGGTGTGCGTCCCACCCAATGGTCAGTGACTCCACTCAGCATGGTGAATGTCCCATGCACCAATGGTAAGTGACCCCACTCAGCATGGTGGACGTTCCACCCAATGGTCAGTCACTCCCTCCCCCCAATGGTCAGTCACTTCTCTCAGCATTGTGGACGTCCCACCCAATAGTCATGTCACTTCCCTTAGCATTGTGGACATCCCACCCAATCGTCAAAGTATACCCGTTGCCCACTCCTGGTCTTCTTGCTAATGAATGAAGCTTACTGAATATAACATTAAGATACGTACTTGTTATCGGTGAGAAGTGCTCTCGTGAATCAACTAATGAATCACTAATGAATTACAAAAACCTTTGTATCTTGACGTTTAATTTTAAATTATTCTTTCCATCTATTATGATGGCAACAGTGCAACGCTGATTTAAAGTCTTATATAGCTCTGATAAGGACATTACATTAATGTCCATAATTCATGTTTCACTGAATCTTGGAATGATCTCACTCACTGAGAGCACTGTGCTAGGTTTTTAGCTAGTTCTGTATTCAAGGTGTTGTCTGCGTGCAGACCAATGTGTGCTGCCGCCTGGCGAGTGCAGTGTCGATCAGTTCGAGCTTCAGCGCGATCTCGACCCCCACCAGGCACGTCACCCCTCTGCAGCAGTCTGTCTCACTGCCTCGCACAACAACTTTTGTCTGCCTCACTGCCTCGCACAATAACTTGTGTCTGCCTTACTGCCTTGCACAATAACTTGTGTCTGTCTCATTGCCTTGCACAACAACTTGTGTCTGGTTCACTGACACGCAACTCCTTTTGTCTGCCTCACTGACATGCAACACCTTGTCTCTGGTTCACTGACACACACCATCTTGTATCATCTCACTCACTGACATGCAACACCTTGTGTCTACCGCAATATCTTGCGATATCATGTAATACCATGTGTCTGGCTCACTGCCTTATGCAACATACTCTGTTGGGCTTGATTGACAACTAGGCTTTGGTTTCAATCAATCGTTCACTTCTGATCAGATCGAATGGACATAACAAAGCAATATTTTTCAGTTCTAAACAATTTGAGGTTGAGTGTGTTTGGTTGTGATTGAGGGTAGGTAGGGTTGTGTTGAGTATGTATGGTTGTGATTGAGAGTAGGGCTGAGTGTAGGGTTGTGATTGAGTGTGTATGGTTGTGTTTGAGAATAGGGTTGAGAGTAAGCTTGTGGTTGAGTGTGTGTAGGGTTGTGGTTGAGTTTGTGTAGGGTTTTGGTTGAGAGTGCATGTAGGGTTGTGATTGAGTGTGGGTAGGGTTGTGGTTAAGTGCGTCTGGGGTTGTGATTGATTGTGTGTGGAGTTGTGATTGAGTGTGTGTGCTGTTGTAGTTGATAGTGCATGTGAGTTGTGACTAAGATGATAGTTGTGTCTGTGCAGCTGTTGGGTCGGTGGTACCTGGTGTCGAGGACGGTGAGGGAGGGGGTGTCCCAGGTCACCGAGGACTTGAGGGTAGCGCTCAGCGGGCACACCTTCCACTACACCAAGGCCTTCAGGCTCGACCAGTATGGACCTGCCACCGTGACCCTAACGCAAACTTGACCCTAACTATTCTCAACCTTAACCCCTTTTTCCACTACAGCGAGGTCTTCAACTCTACCAGTATGAACCTGTCGTCGTGAGCGAAAACTTGATCCTAAAATGTTCTCAACCTATGCCGTAGCCCCTTTTTCTGCTACATCAAGGCCCAGGCTTTTTTCCTTGTGGAGAATGGGGGTGTACAAAATTTAAGGGGGTGTGTCATAAATTTCAGGAAACTTTATTCATTAATTCAGGGAAAGTAAGAATTTTCATCAGAGGGGGTGTGAAGAGTACTACCCTCAGTGTTCCCTCAGTGTTCAAGTTCCGATTTATGGGGAGTGCACCTCCAAAACTGGGGAGAATAGGGTGCGTAGATAAATCCCTGGCGAAGCCTTGAGATTCCGTCAGCCTAAACTAGTCTTAACCTTAACCAGATGCCAAGGCGAGACATTTCTGTTGCAGCATGATGCCAATGCGAGACGTGTTTGTTGCAGCAGAATGCCAATGTCCACTTTTTGCCCTCTGTTTGTTGCAGCATGATGCCAATGCTGTACGTTTTCGCTGCAACATGATGCCAATGCAAGACGTGTTTGCTGCAGCACTGACTCCAATGCGGGATGCACGGAGCGCGCGGGGTCTATGATTGAGTACAACGGGATCAACTCAACGTTTCTCGCGCGGCCACGTGACGACCCAGAGGCCTACAGTGAGCTGCTGCCTCTCCTTTCTTTATCTGACATGGCAATTTAATTCATGATGGACAAATCCTCATGGCAATAAAGCCCGGAGCCATGAAGTTCTATTTATAGTTTGACTTGACAACCATTATATTTAATCTGAAGGTGGAGACTCAATCGTTGGGGTGGATATGACCAGACTGAGATAACAGTTCGAGCCCCCCATGCACGAGATAGGGTTGGGGACTTGTGGTCCCAAAACCTTCAATTCATCAATTTCTAGATCTGAACTGGACCTTGACAAACGTGGACTCTAATCGTTTCGACGCATTTGATAGCCAGTGCCTTCCGAAGATACTGGGCATAAGCTGGCAAGACTTTATTACGAATGTGGAAAGTTTGTCGCAAAATGAGTCAACGCCTGACTAGCGTTAGGCTCAAAGCCCGCCATCTTGCCCTCTTCAGTTACACTGCTCCACTGGATCAGGAGTGGGTCACAAGGATGGCGTTGGACAGTGGCGTAACTTTGAGCTGAAAAGTGGTGGTGACAAAATGGCAAGGTTGGAGAACGTTAGGCCTATTCGCAGAGAAACAAATAAAACATGATAAATGTTTAGCTTGCGATGGTATTCTAATCGTATTTATATGACAGATTAAAATTGAATTGAACAGTCATCAAGCTCATCAACAGTTCATGATCGTATCTAGTTTGTATTCGTTCTTCAATATTCATGAAATCCACACATGAATACATCTACAAAAAACATAACATCAACAAAAAAGTTCCTCCCACAAGAAAAGTTCAATCTACAAGAAATGTTTACATCGATAAGAAAACCATCCACAAACAACCTGAATCCACAAGAAAGTTCACTTTCACAAAAAAGTTGAAAACATACTAAAAGTTCAGTATTGTAAAAGAAAAAAAACATTCACAAAAAACATGACAGCCACAAGAAAAGTCCCTAAATGGTGTTAAAAAAACTGAAACCTCTGTCGCTAAACGAAGTAGCGTTGCCAGCATGCCATGTGAAATTTAAATGCCTATTAAATTTACAGTGATTTTGCACAGAAGTATTGCTGATAAAATTTCGACTGCAATTTTAGCAGAATATTGTAAATTAATATAGGGCACGCTTCACTAATACACCGCTCACGCAAGGCTGTGCTGCAACTGATAGCGGACACTCTGAGCCTTCATAGCGTCAATAACCTTGTCATCAGCCGTGCAATGTAGCAGCTACTATTCAATTTGGTCGCAGATGCCAAGACATATTGAACATCATCTCATAGGAAGCCAATGCGTCATAAGAAAGCAGAGCACAATAATTGTTCTGCAGCCAAGGACTCAACGTTGAACAAATTTTCTAAACGCTTTATAGCGGTGGTGTGTGGCTGCGTGGCGGTGGCTCCTCTGTGCACCTCTGCGCCCTCTCGTCAATGCTAACGGCAGACACTTTGAAATGCCGAATTTGGAGAGCTTAGATGCCTGCCTGTATTTGACGGGCAAACAGATCAAAATTAAACAAAATTCCATCATTTATTTATGAGGATACACAGCCATAACCAATGTTTTTTTGGCTCGAGTTTTTTTGAACACTGAGTGTAAAAGAAAAAGTTCACATCCACACAAAAACAGAATATCCACAAAAACATGACATCAGTGCATAAAATAAGTGTGTAGTCCCACTAATTTTTGGAGACCATAGAGTAAAATGTGGAGTCCATAGAGCAAAAATGTGTAGTAGCAATTTGTTAAAAAGGGACAATGACTGTTTAGAAATGCTTAAAAATGGGATGATGACTGCTAAAAATGGATTAGAAAAAGAAATATATGGAGACCATAAATTGAATAACTGTGGAGTCCCTAGGGCATGAAAATAGACAATGACTGTTAAGAATCGGCTCGAAACTTGCTGTCTGCACCCCCATCCCGCCCCCCCTCCCACCCCCGCTCAGAAGTTCTTATCCGGAGGAAAACATGAATATGTCGAGACCATAAAATGCCTTAAATGCCCTGCATGACATCCACAAGAAAGTCAGTTCCACAATAAAAGTTCTAATTTGCAAAAAACCTTCACATACACCGGAAAACAAAACGTCAACAAAAACACAACATCTACAAAAAGTGCACTTTCTCAAGTAAAGTTCAAATCCATAAAATCCATAGGAAAAATTCACATCCACAAGAAATCAACATATTCACAAAAAAACAGGACATTTACAAGAAATTTTAGCACAGACGACTAGGCTGCATCGATCAGGTGCTGTAGATTGGTACCGTAACTGACACTTCTGCCACACTGTTTTTAACTTTTTTACCAGGTCCGCCTTAAACAATAGTGATAATTATCATCATTTTTCAAAAAGTGGTGGTGATTATCACCACTTTTTAAAAAGTGGTGGTGACACATTACCACCGTCACCATAGGAAGTTACGCCTATGGAGTTGGATGGCGCGCTAGCTCCACCGCGGGACTGGAAGCGACCCAGGGGTCGCCCTCGCACCACATGGTTGGCCACTGTGACGAACGACCGTGCGCCACTCAACGTCGAACTGTACACCGCGGTCTAGAAAGCACAGGACAGAAAGAAATGGCGGGAAATATCTCATCGTGCTACGCTCAGTTGAGCAAGCGACTACGACGACGACGACGAGATCTGAACTGCACGAATGTAAAAGAAATGTGTCACGTTAATTTGTACGTTTACTTATGCATCTCGATGCGCAGTGTGTGCTGTCAGTAAGTCACTGTATTTTTTTACGCTCTCGTTCCCGAAAGCACAGATTTGGAGGCGTGCAAACTTCAAACAAAAATAGACACAAAGCTTTACGAGCTCTGTCAAACAGATAGATACGTTTGAGCGCGGCCAGTGGTCGCATTAAGCGAGGGAGACAGTTCTAAACAGACGGATCTGCACCTGTGAACGATCTCTACCGCAGCACAGTGAGGATCCTCGGAACAACGAGATGTCAGCTTTTTCTTCTTCTTCGACAAGCTGCACTAGGTAATACTGGTGACTTAAACGAGCACCATAAACAGCACTGCTGTGCAGTAGTGCTGGCTAAATGCTATTAATGCTGTTAAATGCTACCCCAGTGCTAGCTAAATGCTAACCACAGTGCTGCTGCAGCAGTGCTACGTGCTGCTGCTGCTGCTTCAGTGCTGCTGCTGCTGCAGGTCTGATGCAGATCGTGGCGCTCACTGCCGAGTACATGGTCGTCGTCGAGTGTCACGGTCTGCACTCAGCTCACGCCGCCTGCGCGCCCCTCCAGCAGCGGGATGAGCAGACCCCCGGGGAGGGCGTGGAGCCCCTGGAGAGGCGCGAGGGTCGGAGGGGGGAAGTGGAGCCGAGCGTGCAGGTGTGGAGCAGGTCGGGGGACCTGGACGGGGACACGCGGCACTACCTCTCCCTGCTGGTGCGCCAGCGCACTCACGCCTGCATCTCCACCCACACCATGCAGCGCGCCGAGCTCACAGGTCACTCAGGAGCTCTCTCTAACCACTCGCTGAGAGGTTACCTTGGAGCATTACCTAACTACTCACGGACCGGTCACCCTAGAGCTCTAGCTAACCACTCGGACAGGTCAGCCTTGAGCTCTCACTAAGCCCCCACTGACAGGTCACCCTATCGCTCTCTCAAAGCACTCTCTGACAGGTCACCCTAGAGCTATCGCTAACCATGCACTAACAGGTTACCCTAGAGCGCTCCCTAGCCACTGGAGAGCAGATCACCTTAGAGTATATCTTAACCACACACTAATTGGTCATTCCAAAGTGACCCTTCCACAGTTAAACCCCACAGCTATCACATGCATGCTGAGCTGCACAGTCGGTGTGACTCAGTCCAGCTGTCAGTGTGACTCAATCCATCTGTCGATGTGACTCCGCTCAGCTGTTGGTGTGTGCAGAGCTCTGTGAGTGCCCAATGCCTGCACAAGGGAGCGAGGCTTGCGGCTTCAAGAGCTTTCAGCGTGACCTAGATCCAATAACGGTGGCCAATGGCATGCAAGGGCTGTGGTTTGAGCAGCTGAGGTCGCAGAGGGGGTTTGAGGGGTGGGGTGGAGAGGGAGGCGTGGTGTATGTGGGGGTGGAGGGAAGCTCTGTGTCTGTGCAGCATGGCAGCCACAACGGGTCAGTACATTTCTGCATACTGTAAAACATTAAATTTTCTCGTGCATGTAGTTTTCGCAAATTTTACAAATATGTAAAACTCGCAAAAATTACATGCAGCAAATTAAAGCTGCTTAAGCTATTTATATTGGGTAGTCCTCAAAAACGCGAAAATTAAGTGCAGCCAAATTTCTGAGAGGCAAAACCGCAAAAATAACATGCAGCGAAAATTTCACGTTTTAGAGTATACCGGTATATGAAAAACACGAATCATCTTTTTGACATCTATTCTGTTAATGTCCATGTTTCATATTTGTTAGGCGTTTTGCGTCTTGCTGAGGACTGCTGCAGATAAGTTTTTATGGCCGGATGCCCTTCCTGACGCCAACCAAATAAATGATTATCTGACACGAGGGGTTGGCAGCTAGCGACACTTGAGTGTTTAACAGCTTTGCTGAAGGGCCTGTAACGCATGGCTTCATAGTTTCCTGCGCCAGATGTATATCCTGTAGTATCTTGGCTATATCCTGTCAGATCTGATTTACAGCATGGACTATCTATAATGACACCATAAACAAAATTCCAAATATAAATTTACGATCTTCCGCAAGAATGTTTTAACGTCAGGAACCAATTATTCCTGCGTTTTGTGAATGTTAAAATGCTTACAATTTCACAATATCTGCCCAAAGTTGTTAGCATGTTTAGATTTGCAGTCATCTGCTGTCTCTCCTGTGCTGTGCATAGTGTGCTAGCGAGAGTCACCTCCCTGGTTGAAGCTTAGAGAGCTTGCATCGAGCTAGCATTCTCTGCAGACCATTAACTGAACCACATCAACTTTTAACTATTGATATTGGATGTTTAGGCATTGATTGACTCCCTGACATTGCGCCGGTCATTGCATACTTGCAGGTCGGATTGTGTGAGTGGCGCGGTGGGGGGCGTGCAGACGACCTCTGACCCCTTCCTGTGGCACCTCACATTCCCACCTCGCCTCGACAACCCCAGCCAGAACGGTACGAGCTGGCTCTCACACACACGCTGCTCTTGTCTCTGTCAGAGCTCAGGCAGTTCAATACTAGTAGCTGAAGCCCTTGAAAATGATTGTGGGCTCTAGACTCACGTCTATATAGTGTGAATAGCAGCAATACAAGTGATTATTCAGTTAGGCGCAAATTGATAAAGATATATTTAATAAAACAGAGGCGCATGACGAACAGTAACCATCTAAAGGCGTTTGGTGATCGCCATCCATTCATCACACAAACCACCATTCATGTGTGACACACGAATGGTGGTTTGTGTGATGAATGGATGGTAATCACTTTAAGAGTGGTGGCTCTCATCATAGGCCTATGATGTTTTAGACTCTGTACTTGGCAGCAGATGCATGCATGCAGACATATTAGCACACGTGCCTCATAGACAGATCTGAACTATTATAATATTGTGAAACTGTTGCTCACAGTGACGGTGCGGGTGCTGCACGTAGATAGATGCTCATTGTTGTTCACAGTGATGGTGTTGGTGCTGCACCTAGATGCTGATTGTTGCACGGAGTGACGTTGCTGCACGTAGACGCTGATTGTTGCACACAGTGACGGTGAGGGTGCTGCACCTAGATGCTGATTTTTGCCTCAGTGACGGTGCTGCACTTAGACGCCGATTGTTGACACAGTGACGGTGCGAGTGCTGCACGTAGACGCGGCTCAGCTCGTGCTCTACGCGTGCGTCGGGTTGATGAGCAGCAGTGCGCAGTCGTGTCGCCATGACGACGAACGGCTGGTGGTGTACATGCGGCGCAGGGCGCTCAGCGGCCCAGATGCGCAGAGACTGCACGCACAGCTGCTGCACCGCACCTGCTTCACGCCCGCCGAGCTGCGCAGCACCTCGCACACCGGTCTGACTCTCTTATACAGGGGTACCGGGTGGAGGGGGGAGTAAGATGGGCGAAATTAATTAGTAGGATTTGATTTCCTTTTGAAAGGTCAACAAGACATTCATAGGCTAGGACAGAGTAGAATAGGATATAAACAGTATATATAGAATATATATATATATCGTCATCATTATCATCATTTCTGTTTTTTCCGTTCATTTTCCGTGCTAGCACAGGTTGGACGTATGCGACCACGGACATACGCCCTCTTGTGCCCCGGCCCTATGAGGGAAATCGGGAGATGAGAGGCCTTCATGGGGAGGAACAGTTAAGCCAATTAAGGAGATGATGACAAGTCGGTCCAGAGTCTGTGGGGGCCCCGTCACTCGCAAATCTAGGCCCAATTGACGTCAAGGTTAGGAGACTAGGCATCTAGCAAACTCTGGCTCCACCTTTCCAGCCCCGGCTATTTAGCCAGCCAGCCGGCTAACACGCCCTCCCAACCACTGCCCGACCTATCTCTAACACCCCCCCGACCCGAGCATCGTCTCAAAGACACTGAGGCGAGCCAAGAGCACAAGTGTCGTGTTTCGTTTTGCCCATGGCTTGCTGGAGCATAGTTTTATGGACCGGATGCCCTTCCCGCCGGACAACCTGCCCAATGGTGGCAGCAGGGGCAGGGCTGCCGGGCACAGTTTAATGTCATGTCTGGGACAACATATATATAGGATGTACGCTATAGTAAGTAGCCTGTGTATTATTATCAGTATCGTACATGACCTCCCGCGTATGTAGCCTACGGTGCCAATGCCAGGGTATCAGGATTAGTGTGTAAACCCTATTGTGTACGAGTATTAATATATCTTGTCCAACTACCCCCTTCTCCAACAACAACTTCTTTGTCTACTCCTCCCCTAACCACCACCCTACCTACCTCCTCCGTCGTTAGTGAAACCATTTTCTGCCAACCCGATGTACAACATCTCCTATCGAGGGGCGCCGGCACGGTTTGGCTTTTGGGAGGGCAAAATCTCAATTTTCTATGAAAATTTGTGCCTTCATTTCATTGGAAGAGGCAAAGAATCACCTAGAAAAAAAGATTGACTTGTAAAACAATCTTCATCGCTCATATTCGAGGGGACCAATAGCCTCACTCCGCTTCACTCGGTGTGAATTGCCACAGTGCCATCATGGTAGGCTACATAGCACGTCTGGTACTCGTTGATCTCTGATATAATCATCATCATCATTTACGTTTAACGTCCACTTTTTCGTAACAACACAGGTTGGACGTTTCACACAATGAGACTCCCCCACAACTCTCGATTTTTTGCCATCTCTCGCCTCGCTCCTTCATATCGCTCTCTACCACCTCTTTCCATGTTTTCTTCCCCCTCCCTTTTCCAACAATCCTTTCCACCTTAATATCGGCATGCGAATACCCAGTCTTCCTCATTCAAGCGTTCCACATGTCCAAACCACCTCAGTCTCCCCTTCTTCACCATGTCCGTTATACATACGGCATCTAACCGTTTGCTCAAATCTTCGCTTCAACATTTGTCCTTCAATGACACTCAACACATTCATCTCACCATCATTCTCTCTGTCCTCTCTAATCTTTGAAGATCCTCCACCTTCGCTGGCCATGTCTCACTTCCACATACCACAGTACTTTGCACACTCATTCTGTAGAATTTTTCTTTCAGTTTCAATGAGACGCTCCTTGCTGTCAAGATAGGTCGGAGTTTGTTAAATTTTGCCTAGGCACGACTCACCCTAGCCCTTGCTGCCTCCTCTGCTCCCCCTCCGCAACCGATCATATCTCCCAGGTAACAGAAACTACTCATATGCTCCATGCTACACCCCTCCTCAAGCACCACATGCGTCTCCTCCTCTGTCTTAACACTGTTGTCTACACCCTTGATGCACACCGAGCACTGGCAAACAGGATCTTCCTTCAATCTACCTTTGATTTCACTACACTTTTTGTAAATCCACTTCTTGCACTTGCAACATTTGATTTGAGTTTGGACCCACGCCTTCTCTGCATACTCCACATGGAGGTTTTCCTGAACTCATGATTTGTCCAAAATTTTTTATACACCTCATCGCCTTAGCTTTCTTAAAGTTTACTCGTAGTCCCACGCTTCCAAACTTTCTTTCCATGTCTCTACTCTCTCCATCAGCAGCTCCTCCGACTCCTCAGCTGTCGCTAAATCATCAGCTTATAGTAGCTCATATGGTAGGCCTCTCCAGAATTTCTGGGATATTGCTTCCAGAACAATTATAAATAGCAGTGGGCTAAGCACGGAGCCCTGGTGTACGTCCTTCACCTCAAACAGTTTGCTCTCACCCCTTTTGACTTTAACTGACGTCTGTGCTCTTGCATACATAGCCTTTATGACTAATATAATATGCTCTTCCACACCTCTCTTCAATGCTCTGCCACATGGCAGGTCATTGGTGTCCAAACTTTCCACCTTATCCGATCTTCAGCCCTTTTCTTCATATCCACATACGATTCCTTCTCAAGCAGTCTATCATTCCGGTACGTGGCCTTCCCGGTCCTCTCTTACCCTCCATTCTTCCC
>JAQIWG010003264.1:0-18248 GCA_034695025.1 Chamaedrilus cognettii
ATATTAATCAATCCTCCACTTTTGGATATTTTCATAACCTTTGTTTTCTTCACGTTTATCTTCATATCATATGTTTTGCTATATCATTTTATTTATCATAATTTAATATGTAACCTAACCTCTGGCTCAGCAATCCAGCTGAGTTGAAGCCGGTCCTAAGTTCGGAGAAATAGGGAGGGTTGGCGACAGGAAGGGCATCCGACCATAAAAATTACTCCAAAACCATGATGATACAATCACAAAAAAAGACAACCCTGTAGCGTGCTTTGCAGGTGCGTGAGCTTCGAAACAGAGGTGCGCCGACCGGCGCAATGCTGGCCGGCGTTGAGAAATCAGCTACGGCAGAAGGAGTCCATACGGTGGTTGGAGAGACGGGAGAACAAGGGAAGGGCAGGGTTCTGGGTACTGGAGAAGCAGATCTGAGGATTGGCCGGTTAATGTTGATTCTATGGCAAAAAGGAGTGCGGAAGTGGCAATGATGATGAAGGACAGGAGGCTGGAGCTGGTGTTGTTGCAGGAATCAAGGTTCAAGGGAGGGAGTGCAAGGACGTATGGAGGATATGAGTTTTTTTGGCAAGGACATAAGGAGGGCGTGCATGGCGTGGGTATCATGATTGCGGAGAAGTGGGTTGACAGTGTAATAGAAGTGAAGAGAGTGAATGAAAGGATGATGGCTCTGCAGATGAGGGTGGGAAAGACGGTTCTGAATGTGGTATCAGTATATGCCCCACAAGTTGGGAGATCAATGGATGAAGATCAGGAATTTTATGCAACTCTACGAAAAATCTTGTTTGAAATAAGGGAAAACGAGATTGTGGCAATGTGTGGTGACCTGAACGGACATGTTGGTGAAAAGGCTGACGGCTTTGACGGAGTTCATGGAGGAAAGGGCTTTGGTAGCAGAAGCATAGAAGGCGAGATGTTACTGGAGTTTGCTGATGCACAGAAAATGGCAGCGATGAATACGTAGTTTGACAAAGAAGACTCTAAGAAAGTGTCCTATGAGTCAGGTGGATGTTGTACGATAGTAGATTACATGCTGGTAAAACAAAGGGATCGATCAATGATAAGAGATGTAAAGGTTATTTGGAATGTGTGTTGCATACCACAGCATAAGCTGATGTATGTACATTCAGGTTGAGGGCTCATGCAAGAAAAAATGGCCTACGCGCCAAAGTGCAAAGTGTGGCGGCTAAAGGAGGCAGATGTAGAGAGAGAATTTATGGCGAAAGTTCAAGACAGGGAATTAAAGAGGAATAAAAATGAAGAAAATGTCGATCCAGTATGGAAGGAGATGAGGGATTGTTTGCTGGGAGTAGCGGAAGAAGTGTGTGGCAGAACGAAAGGACCACCAAGGCATGAGACCTGGTGGTCGAACGATGAGTGCCAGATGGTGGTGGAAGAGAAAAACAAGCTATATGGTATATGGCAGAAGTCAAAAGAAGAAGGGGATAAAGGAAAAGCTGAGGAAGATAAGTTAGCATATAACAAGGCAAAGATCAAGGCTCGAAGAGTAATTGACAAATTAAAAGAAGCCGAAGGGAAAAGGTGGGAGGAAGCCATGGATAAGGAGGATGAGAAGGGAAAAGTGTGTAGGATGGCAAGGAAGCTGTTAGATAAAAATAAGGATTTCGCTGATGGAGGATGTATAAAGGACAAAGAAGGAACTAGATGGTAGCACAGTACCTGTGCATTAACGGCGTCTGCGCAGGCCGCCACGAGTAGATAAACACGAGTTTTTGGAATTTACAGCAGGGGTTACTTATTTTAGAAATTCTGGCGAGCATCTACAACATGAACACAGAACACATTTTCTGTGATAAAGAGAAGAAATTTAATAAACATGTGCCAGCCAAAGAGGCATGTTCTCTGCAAAATGGTCAAAAAATCCGTTCAGTGGTGACGGAGTTACTGTGACGCAATGATTTAAATTTGATTTTTCTCCCCAATTTAAAAAACCTCTCACATCTTGTATATGAATTTTTTTAAAGATAATTATATAGGATGTTTTTTAGCCCTGAGTAAGTTGCAAGCAATAGTATGAAAATCTTCCAAATTGGACAGATAGTACAAAAGTGTTCGCGATGCTTGCATAGGTGCATGAAATGATCCCCGCAGACCCCCTTAATATTTTGAAATAATTTATTCGACCAGGAACGCTTTCCCCAATGACATCTATTTTTTCCCCCTAGTTTCATTATTGTAGCGCTCAAGTTTGTTACGTATGATGATGTGAAAAATTTCTTTTTTTTTTATCTGGGGGGCTCCAGGGGGCACCATTAATTTAGTACAAATCCAAGCAAAACTATATAATCCGGGCTTAGTGCGCATGTTCCCAAAAAAATTGGCAAAATCCGTTCAGTGATGGCTGAGTTATTGTGGCGCAAGAGTTTTGGCCCCCCTACTATTATAAAGACCAATCGCCCATCTCATGTATCAATATTTTGTTGACCCATATATAGCGTGATTTTTAGCCCCGACCAAGTGCCACACAACACTGGAAAATCTTGCAAATCAGACTGATAATAAAAAGTTATCTCCATTCTTGCAAAAGTGCATGATATAGCCCCCCCAGACCCCCTTAACATTTTGAATTGAATTATTCAGCTCGAAATGCTTTTCCCAATGGCATATATATCTTGCCCCTGGTTTCATTATTGTTGCCGTCAAGGTTGTTACCCATGATAACGTGAAAATTAAAAGTTTCTCAGAATCTGAGTGGGGGGGCTCCTGGGGACAACGTTTTTTTTTTTTAAATCCACTGTATAATCCGGGCGTAGTCCGCATGTTCATGGTGGCAACGCAATGGTTTTGGCCCCCCAAACTTTTATGAAAACCATTCGCCCATCTTATATATCAATATTTAGCTAAAACATGTATTCGTTTGTTAGCAAGTAGTAAGTGAAACAACTAGTGCAAAACGCATGCAAATCGGACGGATAGTAAAAACGTTATCGCGATTCTTAAAAAGTGTATGAAATGGCCCCCCCAGGCCCCCTTAATATTTCAAAATGAATTATTTAGCCAGAAACGCTTTCCCCAATGGCATATATGTTTTCCCCCTTGTTTCATAACTGTAATGCTCAAGGTTGTAGTCCGCATGTTCCCTGAAAAAATGGTCGAAATCCGTTCAGTTGTGGCTAAGTTATTGTAACGCAATGGTTTTGGCCCCCCCAACTTTTATAAAAATCGTTCGCCCATCTTATATATGAATATGGTGTTAACACATGTATAGCGCGTTTTTTGTAGGTAGTAAGTGGAACCATCTTGTGCAAAACGCGTGCAAATTGGACTGATAGTAAAAAAGTTATAGCGATTCATGCAAAAGTGGCCCCCCGTTCCTCATCAGGGCACAAACGTCTAAACTTGTGTGAAAACATGGACATGAACAGATTACACGACAAAAAAGGAGGTTAGTTAGTAATTGATATAGGACTGATCAGACCACTCAGCGTACAGATGTCGCTTTGGAATTCATGAACGGGAAAGGCCCCATATAGATTAAGCTAGTCCTTTGACCCATTCATTGTAGCAGAACATGCTCCTGTGGCAACGGGCATTTTGTGTAAGAGCAGATCGTTGCTTCACCAAAAGCGTATTGTCGGAGGATCAGTGCCGTTAGATTGTGTATTGCAGTTGATTGATTGAGATGGTCCTACTTATGTTTAATGGGTAGGCAATTCTACTCTGCATACGTTAACTGAGATTCATTAGCTTTTAGATATGACGTGCTGTGAGAGATGATATGATATGATGACATGACATGAGGGGTATGGTGGTGAGATGCATATGTGTTGTGTCATTGAAGGACAAATGTCAAAGCGAAGACTTGAGAAAACGGTTAGTTTTCGTATGTATAACAGATATAGTGAAGAAAGGGAGACTGAGATGGCTTGGACATGTGGAACGCATGAATAACGAAGATAGTATCCGCATGTCGGTATATTAAGGTGGAAGGGATTGTTGGAAGAGGGAGGGGAAGAAAACATGGAAGGAGGCGGTAGAGAGCGATATGAAGGAGCGAGGTATGAACAGAGAGATGGCAAAGAATTAAGAGTTGTGGGGGATTCTCATCGTGGGAAACGTCAAACCTGTGTTGACACGGTAAAGTAGACGTAAAACGTAGATGATGATGATGATGATCAATTTTGTACAAAATCCTTGGTCAAATATGGGGCAGCACGCTGCATTTAGTGCTGGCCCTGAACCAAATATGGGGCAGCACGTGCTGCCCCGGCTGCTTAGCTGTCGCCAGCTATGCCTGGTAAATCCCTGTCCGTTACAGACATATCTTTAACTACATTGCAACCGTGTGTCGTTCAGCTAAAAGAAATGTTAAGTGTTGGTTATTTACTGGTAGCCAACAGTGTTATTTTACTTCCATTATTCATTTTAGTTATAGTTCAGATTCTCTTCTCAGGCCGGCATGCCACTTCCACTACCACTTCTACTTCTTAAATGATTCTACTTCCACTTCCTATTTCTGAATCATTTTAGTTCCACTTCCATTTCTTCCTTGTCAATCATTATTGTTCCACTTCTACGTCCAATCTCTCTCTCTTCAGTGTTCTGCCAAATGGAACGTCTTTGGTGTCCAAACCTTCCACCTCGTTCGATCTTCGGCCCTTCTCTTCATATCTACATACGATTTCTTCCCAAGCAGATCGTCCATCATTCCGATACGTGGCCTTCCCGGGTCTCTTTTGCCCTACATTCTTCCCTCCATCACCTCTCTCAACAAACCCTCTCCTCTCATTACATGTCCAATCCAGTTTTTCTTTCTTCTGACTATCATTTCGATCATAGTCCTTGTTTCTCCCACTCTCCTCAATACCTCCCCATTTGTTATCTTCTTTGTCCGACTAATCTTTTCCATTATTCTCCATCCCCGCATTTCAAATGCTTCTATTCTCCTCATCTGCTACACCCAGCAAACAATTGTTGGCGTGTCAGCAAACTCCAGTAACATCTTACCTTCTACATTTCGACTACCAAAACCCTTCCCTCCATGAACTTCTTCAAAGCCATCTGCTTTTCTCCAACATGCACGTTTATTTCACCATACTTCTTCACGGCACAGGGAGCGCCCCTGTGTCGAGTTCCATGGACTTGCGCATCAACTGGCAGGGTTGTTTCTTCATTTTGTTTTTGTCTCATCATGGCTTTTTGAAGCTGGTTTTTTCTCATCGTGCTTTGTTGTATTTTCTGCGCAGGGCTCACAAGGATACCAAGGACCGCGTGGCGAACCAGGAGAATCCGGCAGTCCTGTAGGTTTTTTATGCTGAATACTAAAAACTCTACAATAAATTATATATCAGTACCCGTATTGTACAAAATATTTTTTTTTTCTATCTTTCTATCTTCACTACTCGATCCAAATGCTCATTTAGAATTTATTTCAATAGAAATAATGCTGCGATCGATGTTACCCCCGCGAACGCCGCCCAGAGTCGATCAACATCAACGACTCTGGCCGGAAGTCCAAGGGCCGACCTTGTCGTGGTGGGGGGCTACACTTGAGAACGGGGGGGGCCGTGCCACCCCCGGGGGGGTCAGGGCCAACAGCGCTGGGCCATGTCTGTCTCCTGACGGTGGCGCCAGACGTTGCATGGGTCGCTCAGACCCGCCGTCTACCTCGCGCTGGTATGGTAAACCGCTGGGGAAAATTACCTGCCAGAAAAATGAGCATGAGTAGTCAAAAGCAGAAACTTAAACCGCCTCGCTCGTCGCGCGGGTCACCAAGGAGTGCGCAGGTCGACTGCCCTCGGGTCGCCTGCCCTCGGGTCGCCTGCGATAAGTTGGCTACGGGGGTGGAGGCGTTGACGACGACATCCTTGACTACAGCGAGCGCCTTGGCTCCCACTGTCGATGGCGGAACTCAAGCATAGGTTCGGGCTGCTGACCGTTCTCGTGGCATACGCACAGACCAACGATGCCGCAGACAGCGAGAAGGACGCCTTTTACAGCGCCCTCGACTCCACCATGAGGCGCGTGAAGATAAATAGTTTGACGCTCTGCCTGGGAGACTTCAATGCTGTGTCTGAGACGGAGCGGCCGCCATTTTCGCTTGTGGTCGGCCCACATGGCAGCGGCGTTGCCAACGACAACACGAAGAGGCTTCTCGCCTTCTGGGCAGGGATCAGCCTCAGGATCTGCGGCTCATGGTTCCAGAGGCCAGACATACATCGCAATTCCTGGATCTCCAACGGCTGCCGGACCAAGAAGGAACTTGACCCAATAGTCATAAACTGCAAATGGAAGGCAGTCCGGAATTGCCGAGTCCCGAGTCTACCGAGCCTTTGAGTTTGACTCAGATCATCTCACAGTAGTGGCCACAATCACGACAAGGCTCAAAACCCACAGCAAACCGATGGCCAAGACCCATTAACGGCCAACGCTTTTGCAGTCGATGTACAGAATCGGTTCGCCGCCCTGGCTGATGACGAGGCATCTTCTTGGACTGTCTTTCGCGATGCGCTCAACGATGCTGTGAAAGAGAAAATCGGCATAGCGAGTCACCGCAGCTGACTGGATCTCGGACAAGACTCTGGACATCATAGAGGCCAGACGCACGAGCCGTCTTAGCGGCGATTTGGATGAATACAGACGACTGAATGTCTGCAGAAAGAAGCACCTCCTTGAGGACAAACAGGAGTGGGCCGAAGGCAAAGCGAAGGAGGGAGAGGAAGCGCTGCATGAGGGCCACAGCCGAAATGCGTTTGCCAACTTTTGGTCGTTGAGACAGGCGTGCACATCTTCGAGAAGTCCTATAGATGATGCAGCAGGAAAGACGCTGTGCAGCCAAGAACAGAAGCTTCAGAGATGGAGGGAGTATTTTACAGGACTGCTAAACCGCGAGGCGGTCGCCCTGTCTCAAGAACTAGCGCTCAAAGCCTCCGCAGCGTTACCTGATCCCAGCATCGGTATTGACTCCCCAACTGAGGCTTAGGTCATGGAAGCTGTCAGCAAACTGAAAAATGGAAAAGCCTCTGGGGTGTGTGGGCTACCAGGGGAACTGCTGAAGTCGGGAGGCAAGAGGTGCGCAGCATGGCTAACGCAAGTCTTCAAAGAGTGTGGGAAATGGTGCAATACCCAGTGACTGGAGGAAAGGCATAATCCTGCCATTCTACAAGAGCAAAGGTAGCAAGCGGGAGTGCAACAACTACAGAGGCATTACGCTCCTGTCAGTGCCTGGCAAAGGTTTCGCCAGCATATTGCTTACTAGGGTAAAGGAGCGACGGTTGCAGCTAAGGCTCAAAGAACAAAGCGGCTTTACTCAGGGCCGTTCAACAATGGACCAAATCTCCGCCCTCAACACTCTGATTCAAACTCGGCGTGAGTTCAGCCAGATGCTGTGAATCGCTTATGTCGACCTTAAGGCCACCTTTTATTCAGTAGACAGGGCAGCCCTGTGTCTCTTGCTAAAAGGCATCGGGCTACCTGAGAAAATAGTTGACCACTCTTTGTAGATACGAGGGTCGTTCAGTATATAAGGTACTATCCGCTGCAGTTTTTAAATTTTTTATAACAGAAGAATCCAAGGTACATGCTTTGTAGGAAATTAAATTTTCAACATCTTTGGAAAATTTCGTAACCAAGACATTAATAACGTGAAGTCGGTGATATTGGCAGTTCCGCAGGGGTGTTGAAACTTTTGTCCACTTATTGATAATACTATTTACTGTCGCAAAAATAAAAATAAAATGCAAATATGCAACAACATGCATAGAATGAATGAGTAGACAATAAAAGTTAACTATAACTCATAAATTAATGCTTCACGGTCTGATCGAATGAATGCGTTGATTCTGTTGGCAATGTCATTGTTGGTTGCAACAACCTGCCGGCCAGGTCGCTTCTCATCGACTAAACTTTTTCAACCTTTAGGGAACTTGTTGCACCAATGGTGTATTATCGATCGCGTAAAGCACTCTGACCATATACTGGCAGCATTTCAGTGAAAATTTCCGTTGGTTTAAGTCCCTTAGCCCCAAAAAAACGAATAACTGCACGCTGTTCGTTGCGGGCTGCAATTAGCGGCGCC
Organism: Chamaedrilus cognettii; assembly: GCA_034695025.1. Classification (NCBI taxonomy): domain Eukaryota; kingdom Metazoa; phylum Annelida; class Clitellata; order Enchytraeida; family Enchytraeidae; genus Chamaedrilus; species Chamaedrilus cognettii. The sequence goes on from JAQIWG010003264.1 coordinate 8,045, forward strand.
CTCACCATGTTTATTGTCTACCGGAAGTAGTTTTAATGATATCATGGTTACAACATTTTCTAAAGATGTTGAAAATTAAATTTCGTACAAAACGTATATCTTGGATTCTTTTGTTTTCAAAAGTTAAAGAAACTGCAGCGGATAGTACCTTATATACTGAACGATTCTCGTACTATTTTTTAGAGACTTAGAGATAGGAGGGGGTTCCCTGATTTCCGTGTTGCTACCGTTTTGGTGAATAAAAAAATGTGATAACGTCTCTTGACGTCGAAACAGACTATAAACCCATCTTTATTATGATTATTGTAATTTTTGTCATTAGCTAGGCCCATAGATTTATACTTTGAGAATAACAATGATGGTAGTAGTGTTTTAGCGAGTTTAGCGAAATGCAAAATGGTCAACAAATGCAAATTTCCCAGAATTAATGTGTGACTAGTCAAAACGATATCCGTTTCGATTCCATTAAATGAAATTCTATGTTAAATCATTCATTCTGTTGAATAATATTATAGAGTAAAGTTTTAAGTACGTGTTCATGTTCATTCATTCATTAATTCAGTTTATTATGGATATCCAGGGTCTGCCAGGTGCGAGAGGACTACCGGGATCACAGGGTTTGCCTGGCAAGGATGTAAGTTACTGTGGATTTGTAAAAATAAAAATGTATTTGGAGATAGATGTAGACAGAATTTGTATTTAACTTTTTTTATGACTATTTTTATATTCCATCATTTTTATACTTCACACGATGTGACCATAATTTCAGATGCTAATACTACATCACGCAGTGTAGTGATTCACAAATTAAAACCTCAGTGAGGGGGATTAATGCATATGCTAGCCTGTATATTTGGTGAATCCAGTATTAAGTTTGATTGCATTGTGCACAGTGTATTGCAGTACACTGTGCACAATGCAAAGGCACTGGTCATCATGCATGTGTAATGTGAAGGCCTACTCTGCACTGAATTCAGGCTCAATGAATTCGCCATAAGACTTAGTGCACGTGCACAGTGCACATGTGCAGTACATACACACTTCAATATGTGCTGTGCATGTCACTGAGTTCATTGTGCACTTATATCCACAGTGAGCAAGTGCACTATGCATATACCAGTGCACAATGCGCATGTACAGTGTGTAGTACATATGCACATTACATTCACACCTCTTATGTGCACTCTGCGTGTGCAACGAGGTCATTGTGCACTGTGCATATGGACAGTGGAAAATGCAGTGTGAATATGCACAGTGCGCAAGGAAATCCATGCTCATGCACAGTGTATATTAGCAGTGAGTATGTGCTGCACATGTGCACTGTGCATGTGCACTAAGTTTTATGGCGAATTTATTGAGCCTGAATTCCTAGTGTGAATGCACTGTGCATGTGCACTGAGTTAGCCATACACCATGCATATGTACCGTGCACATTCCCAGTGCATATTCAGTGTGCATTGTATGTGTGCACAGCGCATGTGTATAACTTGCAAGGTGCACATGCACATCTTCGTGCACTCTGCACAGAGTAGTGTGGAAAACTTAAATTTAACTCCTTGACGCTAGCAATAGCACGTGAAGTGCATTGGCGAAATTAGCATTCACATCGCATGAACGGTAAACCCTGAGTTTCCAGCTTTGCAACAACCCCGGCGCTTCGAAACGCCCTTGCAATGACCTCACTCGTGAGATGGCCTCAGACATGTCGCCCCGCGCTTCAGCGACACGTCTGGCCATGGTTTCCATCTCTTGCGATCGATTGGCTGCAGCAGCAACTATGCTGTCGGGCCAGTGGAGCGCCCGCCGCCCGGGCGTAGTCGGACAGCCATGCGAAGTTTGTCGTTAGTGAGTCAAGCGCTCCTCAGTCGCAGTTTGAGTGAGGAGCTGGCAGCGAAGGTGTGGAGCCATGGATCCGGCCCTCAATTTGACAGCCAAGAGCCGAGCACGTGAAGTGAATGCGAATATCATGTCATACTGGTGCTCGCAAACTGTTTCGTCTCAGTTTCGCTGTCGCGTCGTGTCTTCCATTTGCCCTTGGGTGGCGTCGATCCACCAAGGTGATGCCGGCGGGGAAGCGCGGTGGCGTGGGATAGGTATGAAGAGAGCAGCACGAGCGCTGCACTGACGATGCTGTGCATCAGCATCGCTGCAGCGGAGACAGAAGCAAGGAATGCTGATTGGGCGAGATGTGTTGCGTTCCCAGCCCCAAACCACCTCAATATTATACAAACAATTCACCCTTTACTGATGTATTATTCATCTTGCCTTCACCTTGTGCCTTCAGGTCGTGAACGACCTCTGGTGACCGCGCTGATTTTGCTCCTCCACTGGTGACGTGGATATATTATTATATATTTAAATGACATTGATGTACTATTACATATGAGTTACATGTACAACGTTGCAATAGACCCGTCTATTGTGACGACTCTCTTGTTTTCTCTCTTTACCTATCGTTTTATTCACTCGGTCTCCTATCTTTTAATCATGTTTATCTGGTCAATGTTTGATTTGCACAAAAATGTCATGTCTAGTTAAGTTTATCAAACATCTTTTAATCGCATTGTATGTTGTTTTATTAAGGGAGACAACGGCAGAGACGGAGAAAATGGAGCAAAGGGCCCTCCTGGTCCACCGGTATGGTAGTTAACAGTGATTGTTTGTATTATGCGACTGTCTATGCCTGTTGTGGCCTACTAGTTTTAGAAAGAAATTTTTTTTGCAAAAGAGAAAACTAAAATGGCAACGGTTAAATATAGCTGATCACGAGGGACTTTATTCACGTTAAAAGTAGAGTCAAGTATCAATACAAATTAATTACTAGTTAAATACAAATTAATTTGTGTGTAAAATCCGAGCTTCATAGAAAAACGTTATTGGTGTCTAAGATTATGTTTTAGAGGACAAAGATTTCATTTTTAATAATATTAAAAATGAAATCTTTGTCCTCTAAAACATAATCTTAGAGGACAAAGATTTCATTTTTAATAATATTAAGACAATTGGAATTCAATATGGCCGCCAAAATTCAAAATGGCCGCCAAAACTCATGAAAATAGCCCTGCACTCTTGATTGCTATAAATATTAGATACGTATTGCATAGTCTAGGTGTGCCCCCACAGGGACTCAGTTGGCCCTCCCTGATGCTCCTTCAGGGCATCCCTTAGCGCCCACGACCCCTTCGTGGCCCCTTGGAAACCTCTTTGGAGCCCTCAATGCTTTGTTGAGACTGCGTCTGAGTCAGTTTGTCTCAATTTTTTTATTTCTTGAAGGGCCTTTTTATGGCCCTCTCCGGGGCTCCCGGGGGGACGTTAACCCTCCTATGAACTGAAGTGTTATATTTCCGACTCGTTTACACTGCAAATTTTTTGTCAAGCTCTGCAAAAATGCGAGAATGCATCGAGAAAAACCAACACATAAACGGCTAGCGATACACACGTTCTCGCGCATACATGCAGCAAAGGTCCTAGTTTCAACTACGCACTTTTCAATTGCACAAAATGCATGAAGTAGATGACCGATATGTAGTTCAGAGCCTTCTCCTCAAACTCACTGACATTGTTGATGGGGCATCAAGGGACCGCTGAGTTTTGGGCACCAAGGTTGTTCACGGTGCATGTCAGGGTTTCAAATGGCCCTGAGGCCCAGAATGAATTCTAGCGCTCCAAGGAGGCTCTACTGGGCGCCTTGGTTGAGAACAAAAGGGCTCCTAGAACCCCGGGGACGTCGGTTTCGACATTGAATCTTCTTGCAACGCTGGTGGTCGGCCCCTCAGAGGCTCCCATGGCCTTAAAGGGCCTCACATAGGCTCCTAGTGCCTTGCAGATTCTGGGTGCCCTAAGGGACTGCCAAGAGTCTCTTTGCTATGCAGGTAGGGGCCTCAAAGGATTGTATTGAGTCAAATGGGAGAACTAGTGTATCTTCCTCCAAGACTTTCTGGGTCCCCCGATGCCTCGCTTGGCCCCTGACACAAAAATTTAACAATGAACACTGGACCTTCTCCCCCATGACGCCTTTGTCCAGGGCTTTGAACCCCAGGCATCGCCGGCTATATCCCGCTAGTAATCTATAGGCGACAGTGGTTATAGTGTAGGATTGGGGGAGCCCGGATCTCTCATAGCTTTTGGGATCTCCCTAAGGGAAATGTTTGACTAAAATTTACAGATTTTCTCATGCGCACAACGCACGAGCGGTGTGGCTAGAGGGGATGTGCCCTCTTCAGAGCGCCTCCGCAGTGCACTCTGGTGCGATCTGGCGAAGTCTTTGGGCCCCGGATTGCTTTTTGGAAGTTCATGGATCCCCGGATTTATGATCCGTTCCATTCCGGCCCACTTTAACCACTGATAGGCGTGGATCTGAGTATGTAGACGTATGTCTTTATACATTCACGCAGTTTGACGACATCAATGCACAGGTTGCGTAGATTAATCAGATATTTTCTAATTTAGTTTATAGTGGAGCTTACTGGGCGCCTCATGAAACTGCCGACGGGCAAATTTGGCCTTCTGGGCACATGCAAAATTTAGATAAGCCGAGACGCTTAAGTTCAAACTTCAACGTAAACTTCTCTAATGCACTCTACCATAATAGATGATTATTTCCAGAGCTGACGAATTTAAATCACCTTTGACACAAGTATACTCAAAAACTTTTCCACGCTCTACAGGATGCTGGAGAGGGCTCAAAAAAGGTCTCCAAGAAGCCCAGAAAGGGGCCGTTGTCACCTGGTCGTGTATTAGCCTCGAAGGGGTGCCAGGGGCACCGATGGGTTCTGTGTGGGGTCGAGGCGCACAAACGAGGCCCCCCAAAGTTAGAATACCGAAGTTATGCACGGTGCTGGAGAAGATTTAAAATTGATCCCGAGGCCCCAAAATCGATTCCGCACCCCAAAGGTGATCCTATTGGACGCTCTAAACAAGGTCAAATGGGTTCCAGAGGGGAACCTCGGACCCGGGGGGGGCTCCAGAGGATACGAGTCTCTGAGCGACTCATTGTCGTTTGTGACGACCCAGGGGTCAGGTTGCGTTTTGTCACGCTGTGGCTATAGAGCTGGCAATTAACCCAGCACATTCTTGCGTAGTGATCGAGATCCTTTCAGCAGAATAGGGACAAAACATTCAGGGTTCTCTTGTTAGCCTGGGATGTAGCCTATAATAGCTGACAAATTTAGCTAACAAATCTTGAACCCACCGACACAAGTTGTGTGTCTATATCTTGAAGACGTTGCGAATGCACTGATACGGACATACAGACACACGCACATTGTCGCTTATATATATGAAGATTACTGGCTGGGGTAGGCCTACCCGGAAATGCCAGGGGCTGAAAGTGCTGTAACGGGCCCAGCCACGGAGCGCCTAATGGGCCGACTGCAACCCCTTTGAGGCCACTGTACCATTCGGTAACAGCAGACGATGTGTTCTGTTCTGTCCGTGAGCCCCGTGGCGCCCTTTCGGCGGTGTGCCCCTTGGCTGCCCCTCGGGGCTCGTGGAACCTCTCTTAAGTGCTGGAAGCCCCATGCGAGGTTCCTTCAAGCCATGGAAGCCTATGCGGAGGCCCATGATCAGCATTGTCTAAAGGTTTAATGTCGTACCCACGGAGCTTACCAGGGCCCCAGGAACCCTTTCGGGGCTCCTTTGTCTGCAATCAGGGCGGTCTGAAGGGCCTCTTAGGGGCCTCATGATCCGTTCGAGGCCTCAGGGCCATTTGAAAATCCGACCAGCACCGTGTACAACCTTAGTGTTCAACTTCAGAGGGTTTTGTTTATGCTTCAACCGGGTCCCCACAGGGGCTCAGTTGCGCCCCCGATGCCCCTTTAGGGCACGAGGCCCCTTTGGTGCCCACGGCCCCTTCGTGGCCCTTGGGGACCTCTTTTGAGCCCTCAATGCCACTTCGAGACTACGTCTGAGTCAGTTTGTCTCGATTTTTATTTTTCTCGGGGGGCCTTAGGATGGCCTTCTCGGGGGCTCTCTGGGGATCCTGGGGAGACGTTAACCCTCCTATGATCTGAAGTTTTAAACTTCCGACTTGCTTACACTGCAAGTTGCATGCCAAGATCTTCAAAAATGCGAGAATGCATCGAGAAAAGCCAACACATGAACGAATAGCGACACACATGTTCTCGCATACAGATCAGCAATGGTCCTAGTTTCAACTACAAACTTTTCAAAAATGCATGAAGTAGATGACCAATAAGTAGTTCAAAGCCCTCTCCTCAACCTCACTGACATAGCACACCTAAATTATGCAATACATATCTAAAATTTAAAGCAATGAAGAGGCTTTTTTCCTGAGATTTGGCGGCCATTTTAACTTTTGGCAGCCATATTGAAAGCCAGTGATCTTGATATTATCAAAAATGAAATCTTTGCCCTCTAAAACATAGTCTTAGACACCAATAACATATTTCTATGACACCTGAATTTTACACTAAATTAATTTGTATTTAATGGCGGCCATTCTGGAATTTTCAAGATGGCAGCTGTTTGCCACATTTTTGAGAATTTCACCTAGTGCACTTTTTAAGTCCAAGGGGTCTGTTACTCATATCCACCGTCAGACCGCGTCTCCTACAGAGTGTATACGGGTCTGCATTGCAGAGCCAGGAGTATTGCTACTATCTGTGCATATTGTCTGTTCTTTAAAATGATGTGGAATACAATGAAACCTAGGCTGCATGCATGCAGAATTGAATGTTGGATGCTCATATATAAGTATTAGATTTTAAAGTATCGTTATTAAAATCATGCCTGTTTGATATTAAATATAATGTAATATACAAGGGCGGTCGATACCCGTCCTTTTCGCCCCTCTACGAGTGCTGTAGAGGGAAACGAATGCAGAGCGATGGAAAATTCAAAACTATTGGGGAAGGCAACGGGAAGCCAGCCCGGGTGCAGATCTCTGGAGGAATGGTGTTTGAATTGAAGAGAAAGCCAATGACATTTAAAAAAATTTTAATATCCACTTATGTTAACGGTTAGTAGGCTGCTTAAAACCGACTTGGTTAACGGTTAGACGCCTCATAAAAACCACACGTTTTTGGATCAAAATCTGCAAAATACCAGGTTTTTCAAAAATCTTTATCTAAGCGCCTATAAAAGCTCAAAATACGAACTTTGCACCTAACTGCTCGAATTGAACAGCACCAGAGATTGAATCGTAACGTTCTTAGAAAAAAAATTGATGGGTGGGGGGTAGCTCAAACTTGAAACCAGTTTCATAAATGGTTTTTTGCGATGTGTAAGCGGTAGAGTTTCTCAGATTTCAATCTGTGAATGTAAGAAAGTTGTGTAATTCAATTTCAGACATTCTACTGCAAAAAATTTGCAGATCGGATGAAAATTGGACTAATAGCAAGGTTTTTAGTATCGTTCATTTTAAGTTCTCCTAAGTTCTCTCGACTACAGCGCAGCCAATACTGAAGCTAAAAATAAGCTCGAAAATCCAGTAGATGCAGTCATGTATGACGAATAGAATTGTAATTGTTAGCTGAACGATTGGTCTTCATCCAACTACAAGCCAGGCCGTTGACTGGAGTGATGTGTATTTGACTATATTTGGTAGATCTCATCCTGTTGCACAGCAGGCCGCCGACTAGATTTATTTATTTTTTCAAATTGATTGTTTCATACAATGAACATTACATGAACAGTACATATCAAATCATGCGAAACAACAAGGACTAAGTAAAGGAGAAACAAAATCTCCGTATGGGCATACACCCCTACTTAACCCTTAACAGTCAGTTATTTAAGTACAACTGTAATGGAACTTGACAAAAAAATAACAAAGAAAATAATAAAGAAAAAGCAGCACAAGATACGAACAGCAAGAAAACAAGCTCAAAGAACACAGATCGCATGTGCCTAGTGAGCATCGAACGTAACCTAAACGTGCCATATTTATGACAACGATCTCAAATGTCTAGTATGAAGAAATAAAATGGCGACGAACATCTTTTCTAAATGCAAATAGACTAACAGAGGATTGTACATTTGTGGGTAACATGCTCCACAGCCTAGGACCTGATACACTAATGCTTTGCTCATGGATAGTTGTACGAAAAGCAGGCATAGTAAAGTCATTTACATTGCGTAAACTATATTGATTAGTTACATTTTGTGAACAATAACGCAGGCAGCATTTTGGTAAGCTAGATTCCCGAATTCAATGTTTTGTAGAGAACTCTGAATTCTGAAAGTGAATGATTTCAGGTTTCCCCTGTTTGATCCATTAAAAAAATTCCAACCACCACTTATCATGAAGTTCTGCGTCATAGCAAAAACCCTTGCCTTCTCTGTCAACCCTTCATGAAAAATATTCTCTGAAAAGTTCAATTTGACCATAAAGCGTCCACATCTCCTCTCGACTCTTGTCAAGATAAATTTTACCAACGTTTTGACATTCATTCACCCATGCAGCAAAATCACGACTTTCGTTCATCTGAATGCAATGAAACGCATGATAAAGCTCATCATTATTTCTGTAGCTATAGTGCTCATCATCAATCATGCCTCCAGACCAAGCATCAAACTTCATGTGCTCCTTACTCTTCACAGAACCTTTTACAATCAAACACTCATGAATCAAATGTTGATACGTCATGCTTTCAACCAACTTATAAGGATGCTCTCTCTCAATCAAAAAATTTCTTATCCATTTCACACCACCTCTTTCAATGTAAGCTCTCTGTTGATCATAAACTCTTCTGCTCACAAGCAATTCAATTGCTTCCTTCGACATTTTCACAAAATAATTACGCGATGCTGATCATACACACAATCACATTAAAACTCGCAGATAACTTCAAACTTTTGAAACATGAAATATTCCAAAATAATTTATTTTCTCCACCGTTCTCGTAACTATGAAGCATAGCTTAAAGTAGCGAGCGAATCCGACAAAAGAACTCAAGCTAAATATAGCAATAAGGATCTTATTCAACGACTGAACATCCCTAATACCCACGAGCTCACACCACATGCTTCTAGCAGTAAGCTGACTTAACAACTAGTGTATCTCAAATCCAAGTGCAACGACACTTATCTTTTATCTCTAAAATCTCAACATATCAACGTCATTCATCAAAACTCAACAGAGTTTAACGCTTTCACATTTACATCTACTGGCAGTTAGAACTGACTAACATCAAAGGCCTATTACACAATAGCCTCCAAAAATCTCCACAGCCAGATTAGTCTTAGCTAATTATCTGTAGCAAAATACGCCCAATTGAAATATCAATACCCAGGCAACATAACCCGCAACGATATCCAATAAATCTACCACTTCTCACAATGCACCCGTTGAACTATCACAACCCTGGCAACATAACCCGCACCGATATCTACTCCAGTATGTCTACTGTCTCACAATGCACCCATTGAACTAACGTGACTCTGCAAACATAACCCGCACCGATATTCAATATAATCACTAACTCCTGGCGTGCATTAAATAAACTTGAGGCCTAGCCTATCTTACATAAGTAGCACCAAAACTTGCGTAGGCTATCAGCCACCAAAAACTAACCGACTTAGACGACTAACACATGCCGCCGTTCTCTCCACGCTGCGTCCTGCTGCTTGTCACACCACGTGTCCTGCTTCGTGTCTCCGCCGACCTCCACTCTCCGTCACGTCTGCCTGCAGTTGAGTCTAGAGTCCCAGACCCATGCGTCGAGACGCGCTGAGTTGAGTCACGCCGAGTTACACTGAGTTGCTGAGCTGACATGCCAGCTGAAGGCAGGACCTTGAATCTGAAGGCTGCACCTTGAATCTATCTCACAATCTCATATAAAGGTGGTCACGGCACCAATATGTGATGTAGTTCCCTAATTAGTATTTTAGTTATATCCTTTTATTGTCTGTTCCTCGTTGTGTTTTACCCCAGGTTAGCTAATTAGGTGCCATCACAATTTATCCTTTGAAACACTTTCACTATGAATGAATCCTTTGTAAGTATTAATAATGAGCTTTATTGTTTACAGCCAATACGACATAATACAGTACAAGAACGAAACAATAACCCCCTACTTAATCAAACTGGGTTGCAGTCACATGAGGCCAAAACAGTATCTAAAGAAATGCACTCAAGATCTTCCCAAAATTGAACAGTTTCACTACCAAATTACAGAGCTATACACCGCTCACAAACCTCAACAGTGTAGTCACCAACCTAAAGAGTTACACGACTCACACA
>JAQIWG010003265.1:0-18247 GCA_034695025.1 Chamaedrilus cognettii
CTATATAGCCTATGTACTAATGAATCGAATGTGGAACTAACTTGGGGCCACATTGCTGAGACACTTGGACAGGTAGACCTACGCGTATTGTATAGCATATAGTATAGTATTATTAGTATATATAGTTGCCCTGCCAGAGTGTAGGGCTGCGCGGCACCTATAAATGCCAGAATCATGAATGGCAGGCTCGCCTCAGGTAGTCTTGCCGACAGAGGACGAGGTTGTCCCTGGAGTACAGCGAGGAGCTGACAGTGCCGAGCATGCAGGCGCAGCAGGAGCACTTCAAGCACATCTCGTGCCACCACTGGTGCGTGTTGCTGATGCTGCTGCTGCTGCTGCTGCTGATGCTGCAATCTGACGTCTGTGGCTGACCTAATGCGACAGAAACAATACCATATTGTTGATCAAATATTATCTTGTACCCGAAGATTTAATTCGCACGGTACATAAATTATGTTCGCCTACATTGGTCGGCAAAAGCTAGAAAAACACTTAAAGAGGTGTCAAATAATTATTATTCCAGCAGTTTCATCAAGCCCTCGATCATTGGACCCAAAATGCTGATGTTGCTTCTTAGTATAAGTCAAATAGGGGCCTAATGGTAGTCAATGTGACGAATATCTAGTTGAATTAATACATGTTAGGACTAACAAACAACATAATTGACGTATCGGCAATTCACTATCACTGAAAAAATTTGAGTTATCTATCTATCAGAAGTAAATATTATGAAAGACTATTCAACGGTAGCCTAGAACAGAGCTAACAATCGATCTAAGCTAATCGGTCATGACTGCAGCCTGCATAATTGTCGCGTAATGACCAGGCACGGACTACAGGTTTAGCCCCCCACCTCCCCCCCCCCCCGCCAGACTTGCACTCAAACGCAAAAGATAATTTTTTTAAACAAAGTTAAATGGGCTTTCTATAACGAATATCACAGAATTTCTTCATCAGACAGACCGCGGGGCACTTTAAAAAAAATTGATTTCGCCCCATCTCCTCAGAAATATATTTTAGAACCACCGCCGGTTAGACCGATATGAGCCTCTCTGGTGGTAATAGTACCTTCGCCGCCACGAATCCGAGAGACCTGAAGAAGGAAGCGGTCCGTGATGACACGTCCGCAGCCCGCGCAGATCGCCGGCTGAGTATGTGACGTCATCGGTGCCTGTGCATGTGACGTCATCAAAAGCTGCTGAGTGGCTGGCGTCATCGCAGGCTGAGACTGTGACGTCATTAATAGCGTGCGACTTCCGAGCGCATCGAATGCGGTTACTGGAAGACGTGCTGAATTTGGGAATGAAAGGTTCGCTGGAGAGATATCTTCGGATTGCTTCAGCATTTTTTAATCAGACCTAGACAGCAGAACAATAAGTTTTATCCGCTACTTTCATCATCTCTAGTCGCCTTGCGAGACAATATTCTTCTTCTAAATAATAAATAAAATTTGTACTAAACTCTTTGCATTACGCATGAGAGATAATTGTAGCGAACTTCTAGACCCTGGAGCATCTCAAATCAAATTAAGATACAGGCCTACTGACGCCTACAGTTATTACAGACCAGTGTACACGTGTGACGTTACACGCTAGATACGTGTACTGCACATGTGCATTAACACTGTATGTTATAGCGCAGCAGCGAATGCTATTCTAACTCAGCGCCTCCGTATTGGCCTAATGACTTACATTGAAAAATTACGTCGCAAGTGTAACGCACGAATCACATTGTCGGCCCTACTCTGCCCGCAGGGTAGACCAGCGTTTTCAATCAAATTACCAAATAGATCCTCCAGTCCAATCACGAGTTAATTAACTATCGTGAATAGCAGCTAACACAATGCCGCACGCTCAAAGCTGCTTGAACTGGAAATTTGAATTTGTGCGCCCGAGAGAGATCGCGTGCTAGTGCCGGCGATATTGAAGTTTTCATCCGCGAATAAGATACCAACAACGAACTGATTAAGGGCAGGAATTTCTTTAGATTGAAGTCAAATGGGTCAAATGATCCGAAATGGTTTGGCGGTTCTCAGAGGTTTCTAGGCTAACTAATTGCGATGAAGTAAGTAACGCCGACGAAAATTTTATGTCAAATACAGTACCAGTATTAGCCGATAACTAACTTGCAACAAAAATTATGTCAATTTGCAAGTCTAGTTTCGAGCCCTTCTTTCGATTAAAATGTCTGTACAAACCTGCAAGAACAATGTAAGCTACCAAATACAGTACTGCATACAACGTAGGCCTACGCTTAAAGTAAGCCTACTGTGTATCAATTACAGCCAAGCAATCATCTGCTGCGATTTAATTCATAACACTTCTTAACCAATTACATCTACATTTCTTTATGATATCCCTCCGATTTTGCGTCAAGCCATAGGCCTGCTAGACTACAGTGTATATTCGATCACACCTAAAGACGAGCAGCTTCGCTTCCTTATTAAGGTCTCACAGCGGTCTGCCTACCTAGCCAGCTCTTTAACACGCCGGACACGCGTTACATCGATTCGCATGGAAATCTCAATTAATTAACTGCGGTCATTCCGCAGGATCGAATGAGAGATTTCCAACTTTCTGCTCTCGCGGCGTTCCACGACGACAGGCGTCTTTGGAAATGGAGGAGCCGTCGTCAGGGGGGTTCCAGAAATTGTTGGTGGCTGGGGGGGGGGGGGTAAGCCCCTGCCCCTGCTAATTTTTCTTCCGGTGTAAAACTAGTGACCGGGGGGGGGGAGGGCTGACACAAAATTTCGCCACGCAACTGCTTTGTATCACTAGGCATCACTTAACTTAGCTCAGTAGGCTAGTACGGGGAGATGATTCATAGTGGGGGAGGGGGAGATGCTTGCATAATTGCATTCATTAGAGTAAAGCAAGGTCCCTTACTTTTCAAAACTTTGACATTGACATTGACATCGACAAAATTGAACTTCAAATGCCGGTTGGGGGGGGAGGTGCATCCCCTATCATCCCCAACGTTGAACGCCCTTGGTCGGCGTGACGTGGGCACGAAAGGCGAGCGATTAAATAATAGAGCGGGCAGTGAAGGGCGTCATCGTCGAGAAGTAGGCTAAACGACGCAAGGCATTTTCAAATCTTCTGGATAAGACAAACTTCTTAACTATATAAGTATAACTATGTAAGTATAACTATGTAAGTATAACTATGTAAGTATAACTATGTAAGTATAACTATGTAAGTATAACTATGTAAGTATAACTATGTAAGTATAACTATGTAAGTATAACTATGTAAGTATCCAGGGTCAACATTACCGTTCGCTAAATTGCAATTGGGTAGATCATACGAACGGAGGGGGGAGGGAGAAGCGTGGGTAGTCAAGGAGCTAGGGTCAATCAAATTTTTAACCGGAGTTTCAGGACTACACATACCATAGCAATAATAATAAAGTAGCATGGTTTAGTCAAAAGTTAAAGACGCGAAAACGTGCAACATTTACGCTAGTTGTTGCTTTACACATTTTCCTTACATCAGACTGATTCTTTAAAGCAAGTAGAGCAGGTGTAGATCAATCATTAATTCATTATTAATACATCGGCTTGTGTATAAGTCTAATGAAAATAACTCCCAATCTACATGTATATTCTGAGTTTTTTACTGGATTCCATGATGAATGATGCGTGTCATTTCTTCGTTATTACTTCTGTCGTGTCTTTGCAGCAATTACTAAGACTCCTGGAATAATAGTTATTGTAACTGTCGTACCATTGACGATAATTGTTATTCTCCGACATGACATGTTTCATATGCGGACTTCGCGTTAGAAAGCGCCCGCGCAGATAAGCCTATTTTGGCTAATTCGTCAGTGATGAAAATGTCATGCTACCTGTACAATGTACATGTAGCCTACACTCGGATTGACTGGACTAAATTTCACTTTCAGAAATGATAATTGGGGCCTCCAGCTAGTACAGCCAGTTATTCCGTTAATGGTGGTAAATCCTAGTATTACGTAGGCCTACATGTGCATGTACTATGTTGCTAAGTTTTGGCGGATGCTGTTGATGTAGGTTTTTCACAGTTATTTTTATTTATTTATTGATATAGTTGTATAGATTATTATTGTCTTATCGACTATAGTTATTACTTCGTTGCTCTAGGTATTTTTCAATTACGATTGGTCACCTTTAACGCCCAGTTACACTTAGCGAATGAAGATTTATTCCTAAATCCGTGACTGTGTATAGACCTACCTTACATTATTATCTTGACATAGTCTACATTCTGATGAAAAACTACCATTTTGTGCGGTTATTTACTACATGTATCTTTCCTATGCTATATTTATGCCTATTTGGCCTACATTCAAGTTCTTGTCAGTCGCCAATCCGCATTTCTAATACCGCTACACGACAAGGGAAATATCAGCCGACCCCAATTTAGCGAAACACACTGCACCTAAAACGTCAGCAGCACATCCAATTCTCCTCGACGTTTTTTCTCCCCAGTCCCCATCCAATCGAGCAAACAATTTTAAATTGCATCTCCAATGCCAATTCCATTTCCTGCGGCGAGCTGGATTTATCGCGTGAATAATATTTGCGCGTATCAAGCGAGAGCTGCGGTATTGCAAATAGCCCTCGTTCAATATCTTTGAAGGAAAGAATAATGTCAGAGCATTTGCATTCATTGACTTGCAGAGGGTTGTTGTAACTTGTGAAGCTTACAGAAAATACAAGAATATGCAGAAAATCTAGTTTTTACGAAAATCAGAGGAATGCTAATTTAAAGGCGTATAAATTACTCGAGTTTGGGTCGAAGATATATTAGGATTTTCTATAATTCGAAAATCGAATATGTATTGTATGTGCCATACAATGCACGTGTGCACATTACAAATTTTACGATCGATATTGAAGCGCACACAAATTACTGCGACCGTTATCACCATTTTAGCCGACAAACACGAAACGTGATGTTTTCCGTAATTTAAGGGAAGCTAAAGATCCCAACTTTCTATTACTTGGTTCATAAAAATAATTTATACACTAAATGAGCGTGTTCTAGTGCGACCGAGACCTAGTTCAATTTTCATTTTGGATAGCATTCCTTACGACCGAAGCTTAAACGTCAACTTGAAATTAATTCGAAAGCAATGGCCTCAAAGTACGGCCTTATACACAACGCCAGTGTAATGTGCATATTGTAGCCTGCAATCGCTTAATAATGATTGCATTTTCGCTTCCGATTTATAGTCCTTCTAAGGTCAGTCGACCTGAAAGCCAATCAAAGCCGCAGCCTTCGTCAAATTTAGATACTTAGGCCATTAGGGCTAGCGATCTAAATAAAAATGTAGCAGCCTATAACTTACACAAATACGTAGTCCACGATCGTCGCAGTGGGCCACTGCCGCGCACCGGTGCCGCGCGCCGCAGCAAAAATTGGAATGGTTCATTTACGCGGCGGATATTGCGAAACTGTTTTCTAATTTCCCAGATGTCTGACTGACGACCGGCGGAAATTGGTTTTCGCGCCGTCGCGTCTATACGCGGCTGCCTTGGAACAGCAGCAGCGTTTTCGCGATCGCGTTTACCGCAATCCAGGGCATTTTTATCATAATAAAGTGGGGGGTAAATTACCGCCACTCCTCATGAATTAACCCCCAGCCCTTTGCCTTTCGCCCCCACTTTCTGCTCTATTCGAGCCTATATGTTACGTTGTTTTGGTTTATTTGCCCATAGTCCGCGCTTCCGGAATTTCAAAAATATTATTGACTTACAACTGTCAAACAGGTCACTGTTAAATTCAAGTTGAGTTAATTTTCAATGTGCAAGTAAAATATAAAGCTATGTACGTAATAGTCTTTTTCATCTACCTTTTTGTATCAATCCCGTTTCGAGAATATTTATGCGTGAAAGTGCCGATATGCAATAAAATGCTCCGCAGTGAAAATTCATTTTAAAATGCCTTGCGGCAAACCGTGAAGGGAACGTACTCAAAATATAGAATGGGACAGGGGCAGATTCGCGGCTCGTTCGACACAAATTAATAGCTGTCAGATGAGGTCTTTAGAGCCGGACCAATGGCCAATTTCATGCTGAGTGCATGTTGGTAATATTTCTGCATTACGCTCGCCGTTGCAGTATCGGCAATGTATTGGCAGGAAGCCCGAATTTATATTCGGGCTTCCTTAGATGCGTGGGTCATTGTTCAAATTTGATGTGCACACGTATAAACATAATTGCTGCTTCACTTAGCAACGAAAACTTGCCTAACATTTAAAATGGGGCGTTAGTTTTCCGATCCCTAAAGATCGACGTCCAGGTAACAGCCGCTGAAGCAGCTGTCGACCATAATGAATTCAGATGTAACGAGTGCGCATGCGCAGTTGCGCACGCCGTGATTTGCAAATTTCATCAGGAACGTTGCCTGCGCTCCGGTGGAAATTAGTTGGCGATATGTCGCTGCGAGCCAGTGACAGGCGGACAGCCTTGCCAAAGGCCTGTGTATACAGCGTATTGTATATGACGTGGTAACAGTTTGCACCTCCCTGGAAAGCGTTTTCATCCCTCTGTGCACCCCCCTGGCGGTTGTAAAGATTGGTTTTCGAAGTGAAGTGGCGGTCCCAGAGGGGCTCAGTAAGGCCCTTTTGTTACGGTCTGTCTTGCACCCCCATGGATTGTAAAAGTGTGTTTTGCACCCCCTGGATCAAATTCTACGGGGGCCCATGTATACTACATGTATGTTACATGCGAAATTGTACAATGCGCGCGTAGGCCCAAATTAACAAGAAGCATGCAGTTCACAGCAAGAACAAGAGACAGGAGAATTAAGATCAACTTCAATACCAGGCCATGTATATGCCGGACTTTAATTTAATTGCCCTTACATTGTAATGTAGCATACATGCAATGCCACATACATGTAAAATGTCACGTACAAGTGGTATATCCCAAGCAGAGCTTCACTACGCTGGAGCTCAGCACCAAACGGATGAAATAACAAAATTAAACAAAATTAATGACAATAACGGCATAACAACTAGACCAGCAACATCGCCGTATAGAATATTCTATATACTGCGGCAATACTCCTTCACACTTGCACATTTGACATGCAATGTCACATACGTGTAAAACAGGCAACACTCAAGATAACTCCTCAGATGCCACAAAAAATCTAGGCCTTGTCTACGCGTTGCAAACGAATAGGACTAGCAATAGTGTAGTGGTATTAAGGACACGGTTCTGCCTATTTAGTTACACGTACGTGTAGGCCTACAGCTGCAGTCGTATCGTAACGGTAGGGTGCATAGAGCGACGGTCTTCATATATATGGGATGGCTTACTTACCGCGCTGATTCCCAACAAGACGAGGGTCTGCCACGCGACGACACGTCCGATGCGCGAGACAGTCGCGAAGTTCTGCGCTTAACTCGTCTCTCGCACACATGCATGCAGTTTCAGCGCGGCTCTCGGAGTATTAAGAGTCTCTAACCGTGCACGTTTTGCGTGCAATTTTTTGCATAGCAAATTTGCATGCAACCGTGTTCCTTTGCACGCTGTTTTTCTGCACGAAATTTTTCATGTAATTTTACATGTAATTCAGCATGAAACCGTGTTAAGGCGGACGGACGACCGTTGTCATGACAACGATTGTCTTAACTGGCTTTCATGCCCGGCTTGTTCTTTAACTGGGTTTCGTGCATGGTTTGCATGAAACCCAGTTACGGACATTTTACATTGCAATTTTCTTAACATGGCTGCATGTAAAGTCACATGTCAAATTACATGTAAATTTCATGAAAAATACGCAGCGTGTAAACGCTTAGCGTTCCTCTACACGCTGCATATTTTGCATAAAACTTTACGTCAGCACCCCCTCCCCCCGCGCTCGAGAGTTTTGCACCTCCCTGGATTTTAAAAGTGTGTTTTGAACCCCCTTAGAGAAATTCCTGCGCGCGCCCATACCCCCCATCACATCAAATTCGCAGATATGCGAGAGTCGCTTTCTGCAGCACTGCCAGCGTGACGGGTCCCAATCAGCGAACGTTGTAAGACTTCGTTAAAATGGAATTGGCGATCGGCGCTGCGCGGACGTAAAACGATTTGATTAGGCGTCGCGCGGCTCTCGAGATCTCTCTATTACAGACTCCGGCTTGCAGTAGCAGCAAAGACGGGAAAGGGGCAATATAGCCCATCAATTATAGCCGCTTGTATCGCGGTACACGAGGCCGCTCGGTGGAAGAAGCAAACGATTCTTACCACGAGGGTTGGACCCATCCAAGATGATCAAAAATCAACACACTTTCGACACTGAAGTTGATAGTTAAATAAATAGATGCACTAAGTGTTTTCAAATGTTGATCTCAAAATAGTACGTTTGGATCGAACGACTTTTGATTTTATCTCGAACCGATTGCGTCAGATTTTTTGTATTCAATCCCACCGCCCCCCCCCCCCTTCTTGGTTCTTTGAGGCCCATATTTTGACCGTGCAACCAGAAAACGAATCGATACCAATCAGTCTTTGCCCGAACCAATGAGTTGCGCAATCATGCCGGAATGCAGCACCATTGCGACACGCTTGGTGTCAGTGAGCAAGTCAAGGGTTGAGCCCGTTTTGGTAAAATTGTATCGTGTAAGATTGCTGCTCGATCAATGGCAAAGTTATCTTTAATTTGTAACCTCGATTTTGACACTGTGTCACTTTGGTTCAGCAGGCCCGTGGTCATTGGTCCTAAAGTAGTCTAGTACCTTCAGGTGTAGACTGACGCTTCTATTATGCTATAGAAATCACTTCGACATTAATTTCTACAGCTTACCGTCACAACGAAATGAACATAGGCCTAATCGTATCGTGCTGGTAAGGTTTTAAGAACAGGTCTAGAACATCTATGTTGAACATTTAACATCGGACGGGTAACAATTAAAATATGCTTGCTGCCCTATCCAATGTACAATTGTACATGTATCCGAACCGGCTCGTTGCCCGTCGATCTTAATTTTATTAGTAGGCTGCCCTAAAGTAAATGAACGCCATAAATGCGACAATTAGTTGACCGCTATAAGTTCAATTCAGTTTTTGAGAGTGAGCTGAAGTTAACGCCAACCGTCTTCGAAAAATTCACTTTCACGATTCGAATTGTGGAAATCCATGCAGCGTTGAGAATGGTTTTGCACTCAAATTAATAATTTCATGCAACGTACTAAAAGGGATTCAAATATAGTTAGCTGTGTTGTTGAATTTGGTTCAGTTATGATAGCCTAGGACAGCTGAAGGTTAACTATATCATTGGATTAAGTTTAATTGCTATGATACACTAGGCCTATTCCTTGAAATTTTTACTACAACTGCTGTGAAGTTTTATTCTGATAATTTAAAAAGTAGAGTTTTTACTCTACTTTTAAGCAGAGTAAAGTAGAGTTAGAGTTCTTTAAAAGTAGGGTTAGAAAAGCAGTTTTTTTTACTATTTTTTATCACTCTTATAATGCAATCCAGTTTTGTATATTTTTATTTTAGAGATTTAACCAATTATTGAGATCAAAAATATTCAGATCTGAGCATGTTTTATTGTGTGGACGGATGAAAACGTGAAATGAGACAATGTGCAATGCTCATCGTGTAAAGCTCAGTTGGCAACCAGCATCAATGGTCTAAATACCGGTAATTAACTCTACTTTCCGAGATCATTGGGAAACAAAACGTCAACAAATTAATTGCGACAGCATCAGAATGAATTTCTAAGCCCTTCTAAAGTACCGTATTTAGCGTGTGAAGTCGCACAACTACACACTTCGAAAATTAGCTAAACTGTGAAAAAAGTTGCGAGTTTTCCATAGACTTTCGTGACGTTTATCTTGCGTGTTGCTCTGCTCAGCCGGTGTGGCGTTGAGCTGCGCTGGTGGTGGTGAAGACGTTGCGCTTAGAAGCACTTCCTGTGGACGATGGACGGGCCGGACTCGTCGTACTCCTGCTTGCTGATCCACATCTGCTGGAAGGTGGACAGGGAGGCGAGGATCGACCCGCCGATCCAGACGGAGTACTTGCGCTCGGGGGGAGCGATGATCTTGATCTTCATCGTGCTGGGAGCCATCGACGTGATCTCCTTCTGCATGCGATCAGCGATACCGGGGAACATGGTCGTGCCGCCGGACATGACGGTGTTGGCGTACAGATCCTTACGGATGTCGACGTCGCACTTCATGATGCTGTTGAAGGTCGTCTCGTGGATGCCGGCCGACTCCATACCCAAGAAAGCTGGCTGGAACATCGACTCGGGGCAGCGGAACCTCTCGTTACCGATGGTGATGACCTGCCCGTCAGGAAGCTCATAGCTTTTCTCCAGCGAGCTGGACGACGCGGCGGTCGACATCTCCTGCTCGAAGTCGAGAGCGACATAGCAGAGCTTCTCCTTGATGTCGCGCACGATCTCGCGCTCGGCCGTCGTGGTGAAGGAGTAGCCGCGCTCCGTAAGGATCTTCATCAGGTAGTCGGTCAGATCGCGCCCGGCCAGGTCGAGACGGAGGATGGCGTGGGGGAGCGCGTAACCCTCGTAGATGGGGACGGTGTGGGTGACACCGTCGCCAGAGTCGAGCACGATGCCAGTGGTGCGTCCGGAGGCGTAGAGGGAGAGGACGGCCTGGATGGCGACGTACATGGCCGGCGAGTTGAAGGTCTCGAACATGATCTGGGAAAATATCAGCGCCCGTTAGAAATAACTTGTATACATCGGAGTTGACAAAATTATTTGTATATGTCGGAATATTAAAAAGTGTAAGCACTAAATTAATGGATGCAACTTTGCAAATGGTGACCGTGTTTCAAATTTCTTTCATCACTTCAAACCAACTGAATTTGTAACAATGACTTAAGATTTTTCTCAACACAACCTTATCACGTTGACGCGCCACATTGACAAATAATGAAGTTGCAAATTTTCATCAATCATGAAGAGTATACTTTTTTAAATGACAACATTTACGCCATTCATGATACAGCTATCTGGCTAACTTGTCGCCGTCGGGTAAAAGCGATATTTGTATTGCATTTTGAAAGCTGGCCATAACGGTCATATCCAATACATCTGACACTTAACTCGGCCGACCTGACATTAATTTCACCAACGAGGAGTTTCAATAATCCGCTTTCTGGCTGTATTACGAAACTTTGACATATTTAGTTGTTAATTTTTTTAGATCTTTTGAGCTTTTCTTAAAAGCTTACCAAATCAAAAATAGATTAACATTTTCGATTTTTTTTAAATATTATATTTTTCCCATTGCGCGGTGTGGTATGACTCCAAACGCCCCCTGCCTGCATACCTGGGTCATCTTCTCCCTGTTGGCCTTGGGGTTGAGGGGCGCCTCTGTGAGCAGGACGGGGTGCTCCTCGGGCGCGACGCGCAGCTCGTTGTAGAAGGTGTGATGCCAGATCTTTTCCATGTCGTCCCAGTTGGTGACGATCCCGTGCTCGATGGGGTACTTGAGCGTAAGGATACCGCGCTTGCTCTGGGCCTCGTCGCCCACGTAGCTGTCCTTCTGACCCATGCCCACCATCACTCCCTGCGCGGAGGAGAAAGAGGGATGAATAACTTGATAACTAGAGTAGTTCATGCATATTCCATAGCGAGGCGTGTGGTATAGTGGTTAAGATGTGGGACGCGAGTCCCCCTAGAGACCTTAAATCCTTAGACGTTAAATCTAGGGAGGTCTAGAGACCTTAAATCCTTAGACGTTAAATCTAGAGAGGTCTAGAGACCTTAAATCCTTAGACGTTAAATCTAGAGAGGTCTAGAGACCTTAAATCCTTAGAGTCCCCCTAGAGACCTTAAATCCTTAGACGTTAAAATCCAGGCTCCGGTTTTTATAAAACCATGCGTTGCATTCCCTTCAGCAAGGCTATTGCACACAAAAGTGTAGCTAGCTAGCCGATGACCCGGCACCCATAATCAGATAATTTATTTGGTTGGCGCCGGGAATAGCATCCGGCCAAAACAACCAGCAAACCCCACCAGGGTGCTCCACCAACTTCGAACCCATGCGAAAACTAGAACATAAACAGAATAGACGAAAGAAAGGGCAATTAGTCGTTCGTGTACTGATGAATTATTGGGTCTATTTTATTGGTCTACTTTTCAATCAAGCTTAAGGAGCCCATGCCTTTTTCTCCCTTGGATCCTTTATCTCTCCGTGGATCCACAATGCAATAGCAGAGCGTCTTGTTTCTCACCTGGTGCCGGGGACGGCCGACGATGGAGGGGAATACGGCGCGCGGCGCGTCGTCTCCAGCGAACCCCGCCTTGCACATCCCCGACCCGTTGTCGCACACGAGCGCGGTCACGTCCTCGTCGCACATCTTCGCTTGATCTCCTGCCGCTCGAAGTAACTAGAGAGAGAAAGTTCACGTAACGTCGTGGCGTTGAACAACGTGCGTGTGCCGGCAAGGTGGTTATATAGCGGGCAGTTCTAACTTCTCAGCGTCTGAACGGCAGCCGGGGTAAGTTAGCCTACTCAGGAACACGGTCACCGCTTGCGTCTCACTGCTAGCGTCTGCTTCGCAGTCTCGCAGAGTAGCAGTGGCGTAGCTTAACTTTTCCATACGGGGGGGGGGGGGGGAATTTGGGCAGGCTTACAGGCGGAGTGAGGAGGGGGAGAAATCAATTGATAACTATACAAGATTCTGTTTGTAGTAATCTGTTCACTTGACCTTGAAGTTAACCTCGCTATAGTCGAAATTCACATCCAAGTGATCCAAACTCACATGATTCAACTACAAAATGTAGACCTAATCACATCGCCTACAACCTTTGGGTAGACCCATATGCAACTCAACGTGACACTTACTTGGCATTCGTATACTCAGTCAAACATCGCGAAATTGCTACGGCTTGCCATGGGAGCAACGCTTAGCTGCGGGAGCGAACGCTTCCCCTGGGGGCAGCTGTCCCCCATGCCCCCCCACCCACTCCTCCATGTAGTTACTCCACCGCAGACTAGGACCACTAGCAATACGCTAACACCGCGCCTGAGAGAGTTGAGTAGAGGAGGCGGATTCTGTACAGGCCAGCGCGTATGCTGTTAGCTGGTGGATGCGTAATCGCGCTCCATATAAGTCGCGCGTCTAGCCGTATACGGCATGCGTTGCTGCGCCGCGATTCTACTCGGTTGCTGCAGCAGCATCCTCAGCAGCAGCCGAGAGTAGAGTCCAGAGACTGCGTCCGTGACTGGCTGCCGTGGGCTTTAGAATAATAGGCTAACGCACGCTATGCCTTTTTGCTGATCGGTGAAGTTTCTCAAATCTAGATCCACAGGAGTCAAATTGTTCTAAGTGATGCGCGTGAAACTTTGATTATTGAGACGGCTAAGAATTTCCTGTCTGTTCCATCTAAAAATATTGTGTCGATCAGCAGTCGATCATCAATCAAATTGAGAAAATAATGTGATTTAATCAGCAGAACGGGTATTAGCACATAAAAGGCCGGTTGCTAGACTTCGATTTGAAGTGCGGTTTTATGTTGTAGTCCGAATCAACCAATGAAAATATATGGAAGAATTGTATCGAATAATCTGATTGGTTAATTTAGACTACAAAATAAAATCGCACTTCAAATCGAAGTCTACCAACCAGCCTAAATCTACTAGCAAGTTATCGTTTCAATTACGGGAATAGCCAATAGGACCTACCCTTCTCCGGCGTGACCTTTCCGGCGATTCTGTGACTCCTAGAAAACAATAAAAACATAAGTATAGCAATAGCATGCAATCAACCCAGCCTCGTTTACTTACATTTCTTAAGATTTTCTGAAATCTTATCCAAACTGAAATTTAAAACAAATAAAATCCAATCGCCGACCGCCGTGACGTCATCATTCTGTTAGCGCGCGACCGTGAGGAGTTTTCAATAAAAAAGATAAGATTTGCAAAGATTTTCTTAAGACAATCTTATGACTAAAATTGTCATAAGATATCTACGTAAATGAGCCCCCTGATCTAGAAATGCTCCTTCTACTATATTTTTTTAAATAGCATTAAAATCTTTGCGATTTTAGTCAATGCTGTTCTGCAGAGACATTTCCATGGCCCGCCGGGTCCCACCAGGATGGAGAAGGCCCCCCGTTCGCTCCAGGACAACGTGGATTGGCCAGCAAAGGGAACATTGAAATATCGCATTGTCAACGGCATGGACGAGGGCACTTGACCGAGAGCTGTGGTGTAAGAGCGCGCCGGTCTATGGCTCTGCGACCAAGACAGAGCGAGCTGTTCAGTCACAACAGTTCAGACAGGCAGTTCAGGTTGGAAGTGAATCTGATGCACATCATACACATACCGTATCCAACGTGAATTGTTCAAATGACTGTATTCACTCACGTTCAACTTATCACAACCGATCATGCATGTAAAGCGTGTTACATCCGCACACTATGACGCAGCAGATTTAACTGATCACCAGACTGTCTAGACTGCTCGTGTGCCTATCACGTAGGCTCGTGTCACAATTTACCACAGATGAACTTTTAAATCGTATGCTACAACGTACCACAACCGGACATGCGCATTGCATGCCACAACTTACCAAAGCCGAATGCGTATATTCTGTGCCACAACTTGCCAGAGCCATATACATTCCGTGCCGCAACTTACTACAGCCGCACTGGTACATTCTGTGCCATATGACTCACTACAGACAAACACGTGCAATTAAATTCTGTGCCGCAACTTACCACAGACGAACAAGTACATCCATGCCCCAACTTACTACATCTGAACACATTATACATTCCATGCCACAACTTGCTACATCTGAACACATTATACATTCCATGCCACAACTTGCTACATCTGAACACATTATACATTCCATGCCACAACTTGCTACATCTGAACACCTTATACATTCCATGCTACAACTTACCACAGCCGAACATGCTGAGTTCGCCATCAGCGTCGTAGGTGCGGTAGACCCTGTGCGCGCACGAGAGGCAACCGTCTGTGTCGGGCAGAGGTTCAATGTGATACGACTCGTTGCCGATCTTGAAGAATGCACTGCGAAAATTGAAGCAACGCGTGTCGGATTGTCGGATTTACAGCGGGGCGCACGGGGTATGTGCCCCGGGCCTCCGCAAACAAGGACCCTCTGCAAACAAGGGGCCTCCGCAAACAAGGGGCCTCCGCAAACAGGGGGCCTCCGCAAACAAGGGGCTTCCACAAACAAGGGTCCTCCGCAAACGAGGGTCCTCCGCAAACGAGGGTCATCCGCAAATGATGCAATATTGGATTAGACCTATGCCGGCCTATGCCATTGATCATAATCACTGGTGTCCATATTGAAGGCTTGTTGTCATGGATACAACGTCCTGCTGCACATGCATGAGATGATCTCTGATTCGTAATGACTGACCAGTGAGTCGATGACAGTGACTGTGTCTATACGCGCTTGAATAATTAACGCTTATTTATGGCGTCA
Source organism: Chamaedrilus cognettii (assembly GCA_034695025.1). Lineage (NCBI taxonomy): Eukaryota > Metazoa > Annelida > Clitellata > Enchytraeida > Enchytraeidae > Chamaedrilus > Chamaedrilus cognettii. Next base: position 15,425 of record JAQIWG010003265.1, read on the forward strand.
AACGAAGCACAGTATGGTTAAAATATTATGCTAAAACTTACTCATTTTCAATGGGGGCCTCCACAGACTTTGTGCCCCGGGCCTTTTCTGGCGCAAATCCGGCACTGGCTTGACAATTTAATCAACAATCTTCGTGGGGCAATCTTGGCTTATTTTTGTTTGTGTATTTGATTAGTGTAATGCGCTGTGTAATAAACGCAGTAACATGGTAAGTATAGTAGTAAACAGGAACAGTGTAATGCCACCGTGTTCTTGTGCGACTCCGCTACTGATAATTATTTATTGTCTCGCAATGTTGTTCACTTTTTGTCTAGTATCTTATTATGTAAGTCTTATTCTGTTATTATTAATTTGTTAAAATCCTGTTTCGATAGTGATCATAGGTTTGTCATAGGGCTTGGATAAAGCTGTATATAAGCTTAAAAGCTTATGTTTAATGCTTAAAGTTAATGCTCTTAATGCTTAAAGTATATGTTAACTCGAACAGAGAATCTGCTCCAGTTTTTTGAAAATCCCAATATCTTAATTCTTTGTACTTAATTTTCATTTATGTATGCTGCTAAATTGATTCAAGCTCTGTAAATAATAACAACAAAAACAAAAGAAAAGCAACAACATCAACAACAACAACAAACACAAAATTGCTACGTAAAAAATTCTTTGAGGTTCATCAACGGTGCCACGTCCATAGCCCCAAGCACCAAGGCCCTCCGCGACCCATTAGGGGTGCGAGGCGGCCTTAAGGCCGACCCTGTGGACGTGGCATGCGACTCACGAGAGGCCTCCGTTGCACGTCGTTGCCGCAGCGACCGACCCGGGTCTACCCGCGACCGCGCCTATGTAGTAGCAGTGGGTCGCTTTCTGCACCAAACGAATGTGACAACAGTTGATGTGGGCATAGTTTAACCCTATAGTGCCATTTTTGTAATAAAAATTATAATTAAAACAATAATGGTCTAGAGTCCGGTTTGATTCTGGTGACGCCATCGGGGACATAAATAAGTACAATTGCAATTATTATGCAATCGCACTACAAAATGACATTTTATTGCACAAAAATCGCTGATGTTTGACAAGTTTTAAAGGGTGGAGGGATATTAAAAGAAAAAAATCCCCCCAAATAGTTTTTTAGGGGGCAAAAAAAATGGACAATTTGGGGGGAGTGAAAATTTCATTAATTTTTTCATTCTGGAAGATTTACAAAGGCATTTCAAATTCAAACTTCTGCACCACTTTAATGGTGCGAAGCACCAGAGTACAACTCTGCACCACTTTACTAGTGCGAAACATGCAACCCGCACCTATGATTCAAGCAAATGATGTTTTTCCATCTCCGTTTGCATGACATATTTTTGGTGCGTTACAAGTGCAATATACATACATACATACATACATACATACATGCAACGGGTTATAAATGTCAAATGGCTCCGCTCAACTTTGGCCTCACACAGCGTGACGGCGTGCGCAGAATCGAGTAACCTGAAGATACATTCTTCACGCAGTGCACTCACTTATCGAGCAATAATGCTCGACTATCGAGCAAAACGACCCTGATCAAGGAGTGCTTCGAGCAGTTGCAAAATAAAGCAATTCTCGCACAATTCAACTGCTATGACATATTTTTTCACAGAAATATACGAAGCATGGCAGAAACGTTGCAAATGGACGACCATGATTTATGTGTGCAAAATTTGGTGAAGATAGAAAGCACCATATACACATGAAAAAAGCAAACGTATACCGTTTTGGGGCTCACCCTGTACGTTTAGCTTGGAAAATACTCACTATGTCTGAATCCATGTATTGATCTCCGTCTTTCGTCACAGCCTTTTCGGTGTAGTTGAAGGCAAACAAGTAACTACAACAATCACTGTGCAAATGTACACATTATCTCAACACCAAAACTGTTCAGTGTATGCAATATGCACTACAGCAAGAATCTCCAGAGATCGTGGATTCATGACGTCATGTCGCAGAAAGAGACAAATAACGGAATTAATATAGCGCAACATAAATAGTTGAGACCAGTCCGAAGATAAAACAAAGTTATGAGAAGCAACATTACAGTTTATCTCAGTTCAGCTCAACCTATGTAGTTTGTTTAGGAACCAAAGCGATTGAATTAAAATTACGTGAATCCATTTTTCAAACGTTTCAAAAGATTCTTATATACCACAACATAGCCTACTAAAGTTATACAATCACGCAATTTAAAATGCCATGTACAGTCATGGCCAAAATGGATGCATCACCTCGATTATTTTAGATTTCTCAACATTTTTATCTAATAGAGGCAGATGATGCAATTGCATAAAGTATATTTAGCTATGTCATTGTCAAACGTGTCAGTGACTATTTCAGAGTTAAAAGTCTAGTATTTCGCGCCATGACGCCTGTAAACGATGACCATATTGCAATCTGCAAACGTATTAAAAAGCACCGTTTTTCACAGGTCTCCGGCGTTTTATCCTCTACCCAAGCGCGCACTATCGCCTTATTCAGTTCCATCAGTGAGGTAGAGTTTCTTGTAGTACATGCGCTTCAGTAGCAACCCAAATTTTGAAATTTGATTAAAATTTGAGAAATTTCCCGGCGACGAAGATGGTAACTCAAAGTGATTTTGAGCAGGCCATTCTTTGACGGCTGTTGCCTGATGGCACGGACCATCACTACGTTGAAACGTATCAGAATCGCGGATTGCCATATATGGAGATCACTTCTGCTTGGAGAACGTCAAGGTAAACAATTCCATACTGCTCCGTGCCATCAGACAAAAGCCGTTAAAGAATGGCTTGCTCAAAATAACATTAAGTTGCACTC
>JAQIWG010003266.1:0-18247 GCA_034695025.1 Chamaedrilus cognettii
TTACTGAGTCATTGCATAGCGGCAGCTACGTCGCAAAGTGTCAGAACCGAGAGCAGCTCATGTCGTGCTCACGACGATCTCATACCGTGACACAAGGACAGGCAATTGGTCACCCCGCTCTTGACCTGGACCAGTAAGGTCGCATATGATCTTCACATCCCATTGCAAGAACAGTGAGACTGTCAGGCCAAATGTAGCTCTGACTTCACAACTGAAGGACTGTCACTGAAGGCCTCTTGGTGATTTATTCTTTGCTGGACGCATAGCGCTATAATAGCTATAATAGTCTTGAGGCAAATCTTCACAAGGGTTGTGCAAGTCCTAAATATTGCTCAAATTTAATCAAATTTGAGATATATTATTTGTATACCAAGTGAAACAAAATAGGGGGTTGGAGAAAGCAGACAGAACAGGTTAATTTTTGTTATTATAGATGGGACCACCCTAATGTATATACAATATATATAATATATATCTATATATATATATATCAATGTTGCGATAGGTGCAAAGTGCATATACAAGTCATACAAGCAAATTCGTGGATCTTGTAGCGTGAGCCGTTCTTAGTTCTTCCGAGTGAATCGAACACTTTGTTTGTTGCTTAAACGGTACAGCAGCACAGTAGGGCGATTTTTATGCCGGACAAGACTATAAACACATTTTGAAAAAATCAAACACAGTTCCACGACTTCACAGGGAATCAAACACATGACTAGTCAGTTGTATTAATCAAACTTACGATTGGTCTGTTGTACTGAATCAAGCGCGTTATTTACTGGAAATGTGAAAGAATGATTTGGTCAGTTGAATGAATGAAACGCATCGGTCAGTTGCCTGAATCAAATACCTTATATGATTCGTCAGCTGTACAAATCAAACACAATCAATGATTGGTCGGTTGAAACAATCAGACACATGATTCGTCAGCTGTGTGGCAGAATTAAGTCATTGATCAAGCTGCGTTTGAAACTTTACGATCAAGTGATCGAAGAAAAATACAGGTATCAACTATTAATTAAATTTGGCCCAACCATTGCAATGATGAGCCTGATCCTTTGGGTCACTGCTGGTGTAACTTGAAGCACACATAGGAAGATATTATACCTTGAAGATATATACCTCATTGGCTTCACTGCATTATAGTGAAACAAAATGATGAAAAAGGCTTCAAAATAGCGCCATCTTGCTAATGCATTTTAACTAAAATATCCGACTACGGGTCGCAAAGTCGCAAAATGCATTTTAACTAAAATATACAACTAGGAGTTAATCCCTCAAGATTCGGAGCCTTCTCACGCGCGTTTCATTGTTCTGAGTTACTCAAATATTGGCAATGACTATATCCTGCAATTTTTACTCTCTTCACATTTCATTATTCGAAAACAGTCTGCAAATGAAAAGAAGTGACAGTCACGACTATTAATAGTTCGTAACTTCATTCACGCCACCAGTTCACTTTGAGAAACCCTACTTTGAAAATCAAGGCAGCATCGCACGCCTCGCCGTTGCGATAATTACTTGATTCGATTTGCATCCGTTCTCTCGGCTCACGGTGTTGCGGAAACCGATGCAAGCATATAATGGGAAAACTGCGTGGTTCGACTAATTACTTTTCCCGTGAGTCGTGACTGACTACATTTAACATCTTCATATTTCGCAAAACTTATATACCGACTATATTTCAACTAAGCCTGAGGCATTTCATCGCTATAGCGCGTGATTATGATCATTTGAATCTACACTGTGGCCCATAGCTATGCGACTGAACTAGTTTCGTCAATAACTATCGCAAGCAATAAGCTTTGTCACCGAAATGTTTACCACATTAACTAGAAACATAACTTCACCACTCGACAAATTGTTACCAAATGTAATTAAAGGCTTAAAATATGTATGAAAGTGAAGTACCGTATTCATTATAGTTAATGTGGCACAAATGTCGTCGACAAACCCTTATTGCCTGCGATATAGTTACATGAATTGAAAAAATTAATGAAATTATTTTAATTGAATAAAAAAGCTCATGAATTAAAAAAATTAATGAAATTATTTTAATTGAATAAAAAAGCTCATGAATTGAATAAATAAATTAAATTGTTTGATTATGCGCGCCACAGTGTAGATTATTCAATTAAATTAGACGGAGGGCTGACTCGGCGCGACCGCGGTGCTTTTAGCAATATACTAAGTATCTACAGGGCATTTCGTAGACACCCTGAAGGGGCTTAACGCCCCCAGCTTTGGTTGAACACCCCCCAACGACTAACCCCCTGGGATATAACATACCCCCCTGGGGGGTGATGTAAGAATTTGTCAAGCATCGCCCGGCGGGGAAAAAGGTTGTACTTTTTGATGTTGCTAGAAGTAGGCCTAAATGTAGTAGTTTAATATATTGTTGGCGGTCAAATAGTGCAAAAATGTTCACTGTTGAAAAATGATGTTCAAATGGAAAAGCGCTGAATAGATTAAATAGTGTGAAAGATGAATGAAATTGCACCGTAAGGACGCCCTAAAAATTGTCCGTTAGCACCCCCCCTCCGGTCGCGAGTTATGCGCAGAAGAGAAAAACTGACAACACCTCCCCTGAAGAATTTTGAGCTCCCCTTTGAAAAAATTCATGCGAAAAACACTGAGTACATACGATGTCACGTATACGGCCTATAGAATGTCCCATTGCCAGTGTGCTTCAGTCGTGACAGGAGCGCCTGGTCAGTTAGACGTCTGATCTAGCCTGCTAAACTAACACTGTCAGTCCTGCCGATGACTAAACACGACCCAGTGTGTTGTTAAGTGTGCAGTGGCCTACTAAACTACACACGACCCAGTGTGTTGTTAAATGTGTAGTGGCGTACTAAACTACACACGACTCAGTTTGTAATTTAGTGTGTAGTCACCGTAGTAGCCAATTAAATTACACACTATCCAGTGTGAAGTTTGTTCCTATATTTACCGGTACTAAACTAAAAGGAAAAATCCTGCGATTGCTCTTAGCCGCCTTAGGCCAATATGGCCGGTGTCATCGGTGATAGAATTAACTTTGTCTGCTTAATGCTATAATAATTATTGATAGAATACATACGTGTACCGAACTGCAAAGTAACCAAAAATACCAATTTGCCCTTTCGCATGGCTGAGCTATAGAAACAAAGACATGAAAAGATATTCGGTGACAAGCCAACTGCCTCTGCGGTCAATCCACTTCGACCTCGTATATAGCGCTTTTAGCATTTGTGACCTTTTGCTTCGAGATTGACCACGAACAGTTTTTTTTATCGTCAGATTCATTTCAGTTGAATTTCGGCACATCATGTGCATGGTGCTCTTAAATATCATCAATTAGCATCGTAAAGATGAGCAAATTTTTGCACGTCGTGGATCACAATATTGTGCTGCTTCCATTTTGCTCCAAGGATCTCGATAAGATCTACATCTAAAGCACGTTCACATTATTTATGTATCTTATTTTCACACAAAAAGTGCAGCAAAAATAACGCACAACTTCAAAGAAAAATTAGTAAAAAATATAAAGTTAGGCCTACAGCGCAGCCTATGTGACGGCACGAAGATAACAATGATCGAAACAATATGAACAAGAAAGAAAAAATAATAATTGAATATTTAAATGAAAATCAAATAATATTCGCGTGCGAGTGTCGAAATGGGGCAAAGTACATAGCAAGGTACAATTGTACACTACCTCATAAGAGAACTCCTGTAAAATTTCACCAGCGTCGTCACTATCGCCCCCCAGCCTCACTCACCATTGTCGAGTTCTGGTAATGAGCGTAACTTCCGAGCTAAGGACCTGTCGCGTGAAGAATCACTTCAAGGAACGGAAATGACCGCCAGACGCCTTTTTGACATTTCTCGCACGAACCAATCGTAAAAAGAAGCAACAAACCCTTGCGCGGGGTAACGCGTGCGGCTTAACTCGTTATTGAAAAAGCGCGGCTAACAGACGACGTTATCGACAAGATGGTTGACAATATTCGCCGAGAAATGATTGCTTTAATTTCCGGCCCGTGTCAACGGTCGGGATCTTGACAGAAAGTGCGTGAGCGGATGATTCGAAGCAATAAAAGTGAAAGAGACGTAATGGAAAACTAAACCCTGTAGGCCTATGGCCTACTGTGCATTGCAATCCTCCAACAGCCCCCAGAAATTCGAATTCAAACGAATTAAATTGTGGCAATTTTGTAATCGGCTATTTTTCTTTCAAACACTTTCAAATGATCATAGACTTTGATAGTAAGCTAGAAAATTTGATCTATCGGGTATATCAGTTTTATTCGCAACGTACACTAATTATAACAACAACGCATAGCCTAATTGTAGTTCCTATACGAACTATGCAGTATGCGCATAATTTTCGTGTAAGCTTGAATATTTTAATGAAGATTCAACGCCAATCTTGAAAAAAATTGGAGCTGCAGGACGTTCTAAATAGCCGAGGCCTGAATGATATCTAAGATGAGAGATTTCTAATCACTATACTTTTAGTCCGCATTTTACCAACTGCCTATTAGAGAAATACTAGAATAATAAAAATTTATATGTATAGGAATATAATTGCTTTTCGGAGACCTTCAAAACACTGACTTCAATGCTGTCTATTTGTGTGTGAAATGGTGCTTGTTGCTGTATGATAGGATTAGGTTACATAATACGCATTCATTAAAATCGAAAAGAATACGAGTCGAGTTATGTTTTTGCCTGAAACTGACTAATTGAACCGTATGCGATCCAATCAATGCCGTGCCGCATTGAAATGAATCTATTGCATTCAACACATAGCCATCGACCGTGGGTCGACGCGTGCTTCCCCCGACAAATGCAATAACGTCCAATAAATCTTTTTACGGCGGTTCGCGTGCTCAAAAAGCAACATACGGCTGAGTTATTTGGTCTGCGAGAGGTATGTTGTCCAATGCTTTGATTAAGACAGCGATTTCCAATCTTTTACGTTGGGCGATCCCCCCCTCCGGGGCCCCCTCACAAAAGTTCTATGAGAGCCACTTTTTTTATGACACAAATGTGCATATTACACAATATTTATCCTAATATAACCAAATTTAAATAATTCTAGGGCTTGCATGCATCCACCTAAATTCAGTTAAACCGAGCCGCCGTATGATTATCTTGCAAACAAACGATGTCCAATCAAATCAGATGAATATTGTAGATATATACATATATGTATATATATATAGCGTAATGACAGATTTGATACATATTATATATATATATGTATATATAATATGTATCAAATCTGTCATTACGCTGAAGCTTCATTATCAACTGCGGATGTGCCGGTATACCAGATTCTTCGTTGATGAATATATTGCAGGATACGTTCATGCGCCGTATAGCTACAAAACGATCAACACACTGCGCTTCACTACAGGTCCTCATGCACATTAGGCCTACACGTACATGTACGTACCCACGCCGCGTGTATGTGGCCTACTGCGCGTTCTATAAGCTTCGCTGCCGCACGCTACATGTACTGCGTTAATCTGTGTATAGCGCTCGCTACACAAGCCCCTTACGGTCAATCACTGTCGCGATAAGAAGGCAGATGTTAACATGACACGCGAATGACGAGTACTAGAAAATGCACGCAAACGGTAGACTATAGGCATACAACAGAGCAGGACAATGACGTTGAAACTAGAACTGTAAGCCTTATTTGTCAACGATAACGACCAGGCACTGCACACTGCTCAGAACTCGGTCATGTCGAATGCATCATTATTGTTACTGATCTCTACTACATGTAGGCTTTTAGGCCTTCCCATCCATCGCCTACTCTGCTGCTGTTACTATAGCAAGCCTCGAGATGCTAATATTCTCGCCATAAAATAAACGCACGTGCCTGTTCTACACATTAGGAGACATTGCTGACAACATTGTAAATGTAAATGAAAGGAAATTGACTACTTGTAGTTTTGATGCAAGAACTTCCTATAAGCTCAAGCTGCCATGCTTTTGTCGTCTAGACCTATCGATTCATTTTAGATTTCATTTATTTGCATCATTGATGTAAGTTTACTTAAAATTAACCGACTAGGCTTAACACAATAAAGTTGGCTAATATGGACACGTCTAAAATACACGCAGTGTTGAGTCCAATACAAGACGATCAAAATGACTACAATGCACTAAAGCCTTACCAACGCATGGAAACAATTTTTTTGTAGGCTTACATTAACTACTGGCAGATTTGTTGTTTGGCTTTGTTTCTTCGTTTCTTTCATAATAATGCACGGACTAATAGTTTCGCGCCATGTATTTTAATTATTGCAGCTTTTGCGCTCGATCTCAACCTACCCGTTTCACATTGGAGTGGCTTGACAATACATTTACACGAGGATGATTTAGTGGTTTGTGCAGACTGCGGATATCTTTACCGTTTTCGGACATAACGTATTTATCCGTCTTTAATTTTGCTTCCATAATTTTATGCATTTGTTTACTACACTGACGCGTAAATAGGGGTATATTGATATTGAACTCAATCCTGAGACGTAGAAATTATTGCTGTATCCGCGTGCACGAGGACACGGACAAAGCGTGGGTGCGATCTTATTCAATCTCGGGTCGCGTTATGGTGCGCTCACATTACATCTTGCGCCACTCTTCCCAGCCCTCTTCCGGGTCTCTTGCGGCAAGAGCCGTCTTACCGCAAGGCGGATCTGAACACCCGCCTTGCGGGAAGGCGACGCTTCCGGGAACACGCCCGTGTTCACATTGCATCTTCCTGCCGTCTTCCCGTTAATCACCATGTAAATGTAAATGGCATGTAACCGCCATGTAACTATCGCTTGCGGGAACACGCGTCTTGAGGCAAGTCGCGGCGTCGCTGAAGACGACGGGAAAACGATACCATCTTGCGAGCGGATTGCGGGCGGATTGCGGCAAGATCTTGCGGCAAGATCTTGCGGCAAGATCTTGCGGCAAGATCTTGCGGCAAGATCTTGCGGCAAGATCTTGCGGTAAGACGTAATGTGAACGCGCCATTAAGGCGCATCGCTTCCATTATGCCGCACTCTATGACAGAGAGTCTGCGAACGAGTCTTCCACAATAAGGACAGCAGTAAAGTTTGTCCTCAGCGCAGAGCTCCATTTCTATTTCATCTTAGTGCGACATCGTTATGCTGCAAGGCTGCACGCACTACGTATCAACTTGCCTCCCACGCTTCTTCAAATAACGTAATATTATTAGAAACGGAAAATGATCAGGATTTAGGAATATTAATAAATTAGTAGCGCTTTGCATCAACGTTTATTACTCTTGTGGAAATTAAATACGATGCGAAAACTTTCAAACGCGAATTGTTTTTCTTGATTTCGCTATACTAACGATAATAGTTTGGAAAGCAATCTAATTCTTAGATATAAGCTTAGTAGGAGTAGTACTCCGAAAACGACGCTTTTTGAAACTCTAGACTACTCGGATTTAGAAATGGGTCTGAAGCATTATGTTACTCGTAAAAATGGACGATGGTGGAGTACGGCTACTCGCTTTTTGGAATCGTGTGGCGTAAGTAGTTATAGCTGGGAGTTTACATTACAGGCTAGTGGAGAAAACTGTCACTTCAACTGCCACTTCACTGGCACTGCTTGTTGGTAATTTATAGAAGAGTTCAAAAAATATAAGAAAATAAGCTCATTATGAAATAACCAATTAATAAATGACCAAAGAATTTTGATGCCCCCCCTCCGCCTCGCTCATGAGTAAGCCTACTCCTTTTTGAACGGCATGGGAGTAGCAGTAGCACTACTCATATTTTATAAGCAGCAGGCGTAACGCTACTCCTATTTTGTAAGGGCTAAGCTGAACTCTGATAATTCTGATATGTAAAAAGAGAGCTACGTTTCGCACACCGGTACAGTCTGTTACAATATAATTTGCGGCAAGATGCTACAATTCAAGATACAACGTTAGATATTGTCGTGAAAAAGAAGCATGTAAAAACTTTTGTAAATTATTGTTTTATTTTCATTTTGATACGATGTCGAACGTACAAGTAGACCTAGGCCTACAGACAATGCTTGTGACTCTACGGCAGTGCTGCGGCATTGTTGAAAGTGATTACTTTCGCTAGAGGATTTTTGCAAGGTCAAAAAACGCGAATGCGGTATAGTTAGGCCTAAGTTCATAAATAGTTATAGTTACCATGATTCAATTAAGAACGGCTTTGAAAATTTCTGTCACCACCCCCCCCCCCCCGTTGAGCGATCTTATCGCCATTGCGCTACGCTTGTTTTCAAAGGCTTAAGATCACGTCTGTTTTATGAGAAGGATGCGTAAGGCAAGGCTACTCCAGTTTCATCAAATTAACTCTGGTGATATGATACGTCGCCGGATATTAAAAATATATAGGCTATCCGCCGGCGAGATAAAGGGGTGGGTTGTTGACACTTTTTGACTGATTCTGTGCAATTTTGGCATATTCTATTTCTACTTCAGTAGCTTCTATTTTTATTCAAATAACTCCAGAGTATTTGAATTTACCCCTGTGCAGGCCGAGGAACAAAGAATTGGCCTGCAGCCCAGAGCTTCCGGGGCTTGTCGTAAAAGGCGACTAAATAAAAGGAGAAGCGGTTCTGTGCCGGCTCTCTGGCACAGAACCAGACTGTATATTTTTTATACTGTAAGTATAATTAGCTGATTTTCGTACTGTCATTTATTGGTTTTTATTAACGTTTTCTATCAACAATATTATCAGTCAATGACTTTAAAATGAAATCCATCGTAAGGACAGCGCGATGAAATGAACATAGGTTTGATGATGACGCGTAGGGGCCTACATTAATCAGTAATGCCATGATGTCTTATTAGATTTTTAAACGGCGCCTACATGCAACTTGATCGACGAAGAGTTTCGTTCACTTAGTGGCTCATGCGTCATACTTAATGCGCTGATATGAACGCCAAGCCTGATTTATTTAGTGAAACGAATATGGGATATGCTTTAGCGATCAAAGCGTACAACCGAATTGTGCCATTTTTCTCTTAATAAGCATACATGTAGATGAACGTGTATAATGCTTTCTAACTTCTACGGTGCCATATATAGTGTCCCTTAAGGACCTTTGGTCTTAACCGTTTTTGTATCGTACACGCGTTGTAAATTGACTGTGCTGTATATTTTTGATACAGAATAAAATCAATTTAAATTAAACTACCGGGTAAATTTAAATGTGCATTTTTTGCAGCGCTCGAGAAAATATTGAAATTGTTTCGTCATGAATGGTGTCCTGAAAGTTATTTTACAAAGCTATATCATCGTAAGAAATTCTATGTCTAAGAGATCTTGAAATTTTTACAAAGAGAATTTAAGAATATGTCTGAACAAAACCTTTATTTCTTATAGGATCAATAAAAACAGTCTGCTATAGCCTACATTATATATGTAGGTCTAACACTTCACGACACAATTCCAGGTAATTAGCGTCGACGCTGTCAGACACAAACTTCGAAACTTTGGAGATAAATTTCTGAGATCATGGTTCGCAAAAGAAAGATCGTCGCCGTTTGTGTACGCTAGGCCTCCAAAAAATTGATTTCCTCGCGAAAGAAACTCGCGAGCGGGAAGGGGGAGAGGGTGCTGACGAAATTTTGTCACAAAGTTACTATGCCAACAAAATGCTTTTGGCTCCATAAAAACGTCCGCAATTCTCCGCCACTAGGCCTCTCAGATTCATTACGCGAGGCAACAGCAGGTTACTATGTCAAAATCAGTGCTTTTCCCTCAATGCCCTGCCCCCCCCTCCCCGTCCCCGAGCCATGATTCCCCCCGGCTGGTGGGCGCGGGGGGCCTTAACATCGGCCCTGACAGAAGAGCGACGCATACTTAGCGATGCGCTGACATGCGCGCCGCGCGCAACGATCGCGGAGCCTGACGGCATGGTCGCATGACCGTATGGTCGCATGGTCTCATGGTCGCAGCCACGTAATGAGTGGTCAACACTCTTGACAGGCTCTAATTGTGCGCTCGAGTGGTCGCCGCGACCAACGAAATGCTGTAGTGGAGCAGCTGACTCTACCCGCAGAAGGGTGGGGTAGAGATTTAGCCAATTTTGGGGCGAAATTACAATAGAAATGCCCAAAAGTCGGGATTTTAAAGAAGTGCTCTGTGTTTTGGGCATTGCGATAGAGTATCATCGGACATACGATTGCGATAGTGTAATTGGTATGAGAACAATAAGCGAGTTCAAGATAATTTTGAGCATTATACATACATGTTAAATTGCTTAAACAAATTTTGCAGTCTCTGTAGTGACGAATTGCATGACTAAAATTGACTAAAAATATTACGGGCTTTCTCAAGGCATTCTTAAACAAGCATTTAAAGTTCAATGCTAAAAATTAAATGCATTCTACATTCTGTCAATGCTGCTTTAACTTTAGGTTTGTTCCCACAGTCGAAATTCAATCATATTGCCTACTCCGAAAATATCAAATCCTGTCTCCATCTTGCGGAGATCGGCTTTCACGTAAACGTGCGCTCGTTTAGCAAATAGATGGAATGGCGAGGAGTGAGCTACAGTGGAAGTAAGACGATGAGGGCTGGGCAGAGGCATGAGTCGTGCCGGGCTTCGCAGAGGCATGCGCCGTGCCGCACTACACAAGGGCCTGACAGGCATGCGCCGTGCCGCACTACATAAGAGCTTGGCAGAACCGTGCGCCGTGCCGCACTATATATTTACACTAGGGTTTGACAGAGCATGCACCGTGTCGTACTACAAAGGGATTTGTCAGAGGCATGCGTCGTGTTCACCCCTGCAGGTCGGGGAACAAAGAAGTGACCTGCAGCCTAGAGCTCCCCGGGTGAGTCGTAAAAGGCGACTTAAAAAAGGGGGAGCGGTTCTGTGCTTGGTAAAACCGAGGCCGAGGCACAGAACCGGACTGTAATAGTCTTCGTTACTACACACGGTCCTTAAACTCGCAGGGGAAGAAGAAAAAGAAGAATGCGCCGTGTTGAAATAACAAGAGTGCTTGCTTATAATATAGCGTCAGTCTTAAGAACGAGCCTGAGTAGAGTACAAGATCATTGCATGCCACTTGTAAAGCTAACATCCGTATATTAAAACTTGAGATCTCGATCCTGATTGGATAGTTTTGGACCGATCGAATGACGTCACTAATTGAAATGGAGCGATAGGATTGCTCGAAAAGTGTTATCTCAACTTCGGTTAATATAGGAAACTTTATTCATCTCATGCACGGCGAAAGAACAAAAATAATAAGGCACACAAAAAATAACTGAATACCTGCAAAGTTCTGGCAAAGTTGTTCATCATTGATAACAAAATATAGACAACTGAATTAAACAAGAAGCGTAGGTTCTGCATACTTTTGATAAACGATTGCCTAATGTGTCTAAACACATGCTACATGCAGATCTAATTATTTATCATTAATCGACTGATTAAATTTTGTAACTCCTATAGTTGGATATTTTAGTTAAAATGCATTTTGTGTTTTTGCGGCTTTGCGGCTTTGCGTCCCTGGGGCATCTCTATAGAAGGCATTTCTAGCGATTTGCTTATATAATTAAGGATACAAGGCTTGTGATAAAGGTCTTTGAAGTGTACAAGATTTAACCGCTAGTCGGATATTATAGTAAAAATGCATTAGCAAGATGGCGCTATTTTGAAGCGTTTTTCATCTTTTTCTCACTATAATGCAGCAAAACCAATGAGGTACCAAACACGCAATCGAATTCATGCTTTCACGCAGCATTTCACAAGTAGACGAAGAGAATCCTTTTAAATTGAAATTAATTTAGCATATGATTTTTACCTTAATATGAACTGCCAATGCATGCGGCCGACAGTCTGATCACAGTTTACGCTACGTGTCCTTTTAAAATTAATAGCTAAAATAGTGTTGATCCATCTCATTCAATGTCTTCGGCATTGCTGCTGCATGTGGGCTACACGTAAATGCATTTTATCATTTCAAATCAAATTGTCATTTGGCTACACCGATCTATATTGAATAGACTCGCCTTGTAATGGATCTATTAACTATATCTCTTACAACATCACATGTAGTATTTTTGTACGCAATGTGCAATTGTTGTTGCACGAAGCTGCAAATCCGAAACGTTCGAATATTAAAAAGCGTGGGAGGAATGAGATCGAAACGTGGTATTTATTTACGATATTTTTAGCTCTGCAATCAACAAATTTTTTCATCTAACGCTTCAATTGGCTCTTTTATATGGATTAGCATCCCCATGATCCCCTGCCCGTGCCCCGCAAGCTTTTCCTTCTCCCGGAGCGCATGCGACCCGTAGCCTTCGATCTGAAGCCCATACGACCCGTAGTCCTTTAATAGAAGTCCATAATACCCGTACTGGTCTAGGCAAAGGTCTTTTATCGCCCCAGTGAACGACATCCTCTCGCGTCGTCACGTTATGAGTCTGGTCTCTAAGGGCAACGTCAACCAAAGAAGGCTTAGGCCTAGGCCTAAAGTTTACAGTAGCCTATCACCGACGCAGCAATCGACATCCCACACACCACACCCCGCTCCAAAGAACTCACATTGCGTCAATTATGCTACGATAAAAAAAACCTGCGCATAGACCGTAAAAAACACGACATGCTATTTTTAGTTCCTCGCCAAGGGCGTGCAATTCTGTTCAGTGACAAATCGAGAGCGCAGATTATCATCGGTTCGCCGATGGATGCGCTCATTTCCTATTGCTCGAAAATAAACGCGTCGTGTTTCGTGACAGCTTTTCGATCCAATCAATGTATAAAGACGCGCTATATTAAGCATAATTGTCGACGAACATTTCGAGAGTTATGGGCTTCATGACCTGCTCTGCCTTGATCATAGATTGGCTACTGGCAAAAATAAGCAATTTTTCTTGATAGTTTTCCCTAGTAACCCCCTTCACAAATTCTAGGTTATATCAATGACTACGAAAATAAATCATCTCGTTTAGATAAAATTTCTAAAATTTTATTACGCAACACTAGATTTTATGATAAAACATAATAATATATTTCATGTTAAAATCCAAAAGCATTTCTAAAAAAATGGTGGAAGCACTTTCTCCATCCGCCCTTCTCTCCCGCGCACGCTCATGCTATTATCTCCTCTCGATCTACACTGCTCGTCCTTATGCTAATCACGCTCTGGACTGAATCAGAAACGTCTCCGATGCCGCATACTAAGCGCGCCCGTCGGCGCCCGCCCGCAATATAAGCCGTCGACTTATTACGGGATCTTGGCGCGCCGCCGGACCACCGGAACCAATTCGCCGGCTGGCTGCGCGCAGTGCGCGACCCGCTGAGCGCCCACGCGACGCCCACGTCACAGAACAGGGTCGAGCGTCGCTTCTCCTGGTGCCCGTGCTGGTGCCCGTGTTCCACGCCTTCTAGCACATTGGTCTAAATGTAGGTTGACTAAATATAGATCGAGTTTATTATCTAGGGGTTAGTTGTTGGGGTTAAGGCCCCGATAGGATTAGAAAGTTTGGATGAGGGCACCGTTAGGGTAAGGACACGATTAAGAGTTGAGGAAAAACGAACACTTGTGCACGATGATCTGTACAATGATGCGATTGTGCAGACTGAGAAAGAAAAACTAGATTGGACACGTAGTGAGAGGAGACGGATTGATGAAAGAAATACTGTAGGGAAGAATGGAGGGCGAGAGGACGAGGGAAGAAAGAGAATAGAAACGATAGATGAATTACTGGAAAGAAAATTATATGGAATCATGAAGAGAATGGCGGAGGACAGCCAGGTGTGGAGAGGTTGGATGACAGGGACCTGTCGTTTGACAGTGCACTAAAGAGGGAGAGAGAGGAGTTGGAGATTTGGAATCAAAGGCCACGGTGGGCGTGGCCAGCACCAGCAGGGGCACCAGGTGAAGCGGTGCTCGACCCGCTTGTCACGTCACCAGTGGTCCTTCACGCTGCGTTAACGATGTAATGCATGGCCGTTCGACTACGTGCGGCCTGACTTCTGTACAGCGCGCAATTAGAAGCGGCGAGAGGCTGTTTGAGAACGAGAGTCGAGCACGGAATTTCGCAGACCCTCCATGGGGCGGTTTAACCCCCCCCCCTCAGTTTCTGCTGGACACCCCCCCCAACGGCTGGCCCCCCAGGAGGGGTGTAATATACCCAACCTTAGGGGGGGGGGGGTGTTAGGATGTCCAGCCGTAGGTAAAAATGTAGGCTATAGATCTTGTGAGTGGTAAAAATTGTCATAAACAGTTAAGAATTGTGTACAAATGGAGTAGCGATGTTGTGAGAACCATGTAAAGGATAAACAAGAAAGATGGACAAGTACTGCTAACAATGTCTTGCAAAATATTTATCAGCACCCCTCCCCCCGGGTCGTGAGTTCTGTACGGACAGGAAGGAGTGAAACTCGAATTACACCAGCCTTGAAGAGATTTACACCCCCAGGGAAAAAACTTGCGAAAAACACTGGGGGAACTTCTTCGTTTATTTTGTTCGTTTGCGATGCAAGATGCGTTCCTGTAAGCTAGTCAGGATTTATAATTTGTAATTTAAGGATCGTGTGTAGTAACAAAGACTATTTCAGGCCGAGCTATGTGCCAGAAAGCCGCACAGAACCGCTCCCCCTTCTTTCGGTGTCTTTATTTGTAACTCACCGGGGGCTCTGGGATGCAAGCCAATTGTTTGTTTCCCGGCTTGCAGGAGGTCCAGTATAGACAGTCGACTGAATTGTAATATGTTGCGCATGGGCCTACATGGACAGTATCGTTGGAAAAGTTTCTTCCAGTGAAACTGATTTTTGATTGATCTTCTTGAAACTCGGTCTGTGTTGCAATCCCGAAGAAACATGTCTCCCAACAGCCGTCTTTAAGGAGGACAGTGATGACCCGTGTTCAATCGACAAAGTAACTGCAGTGTCCGAGACTCTCACTCTCTTTCTAGTGCAGTACATTTCCATGAGCTGGTCCCAGGCATCCAACCTCTTCACGCCTGACGATCCTCCGCCATTGTCTTGATGTTTCCTCGCGATTTTTTCGGTGTACCGTAATTCATCCATCATTCCGACACGACTAAAATTGTATTCCTTGTTTTTAAACCATGAAGGCAGTTCAAGACACTGTAGTGCCGATTCCATAACGGTAGTCACAAACCTGCATCATTCACTCGTGGGTGAGTTAAATTTGCGCGTTGATCGGCACCGGACTTAGAAAATCTTGACCTACTGCCTTTGAAGCATTGTTCTGTCACGGCATGCTGGTTGAACAGCCAATACTACACTCGGAGATTCAGACGACTACACAGTAATATGGTGGCGCAAGGCACGATAAACGTCTTATGATTCAGTAAGGGTCAAAAATGTGACAAGGTGGCGGTGTCGGCATTATCTACGTTTCGGAAAGGTATGTGAGGTACATGTAGGTAGCGCAGTATTGTTGTGCCTGATGCACGGAGTCTACACGGTAGTCTGCCGTGACAATGGGATTATTGGAGATTTCATAATCTGTGGTTTAACGAAACTGGTTTTAGTATGAAAGGGAGTGTCGTTTTATGTTTTATTAAGCGAGAGAACATAATTATTTAAACCCTACTATGCAAATTCGTGACTCAACTGCCGTAATACGCTCAGACGACTTCGTCGGCCATTCAAGTGAGCGTGTGCGCTTCAATGATGTTCGTGACTTGCATTAATTTTGGTTAGATAGGCCTAACATGTCATTTGTTGTTTGAACGACATTGTATTTGCAGCCATGAAATGTCTTAACAAGAGATATAATATTATGCATTATGAATAGTCAATGAAAAAGAACGACTCGTTAATTTTAAACTATTGATGCCGATTAGGGCATCACGGCTGAACTTCTCTTTAGGGTGGAAGGGGGGACTTTCGACTATTCTGCAGCCGTTATTTTTCTTTTCGTGCGGAACTTGCGAGCGGGGGGAGAGCTGACTCCGTTGGAAACTTCCTCACGTACGGACTCACGATCGAGGAACGGGGAGGGAGGGGGGGGGGGGCGGAGTGTGAGGGTGCTGGCGGAAATGTTTTAGGCCATTTACAACAGTGTTTAGTTATGTTCAGTCAATTTGTCTATTTGTTTTGGAGGCTTTTCTTAGCAGCGCCTTTCTAAAACAAAAATTCATCAGAGAGCACAGTACACAATACAAATAGCGAAAATAAATAGAAGCTCAATGGTAGAATTACCTAAGGCTCCATATAGACTGCAGATGAGTCCATAAGTCGTGCTCACTAGGCTCGGAGCCAAACGAAAATATTCCAGTCTTAGCAAAAGATAAATTGCACGCGTAAGCAGTCACAGCTCGCATTAATAGCACAATAACTCGGGCTTGCTTTGATAGATATCAAGATAATGTTAAAAAAAATACACAATGGGGTACTATAGAATGATATTAAAAATAAAGGCTATCGTCACTGTAAAAGAGAAAAGACAATGGTTTAATGAAATGTTAACAGTATGATATCGAGATGCTAATGCTGTAATAAAACTTGAAAAACTAGTTTTAACATGAAATATTATGGTAAAACAAGGTTAGTTTGAAGGTTTGATTACTAATCAAAAACTCTATATCTAGAACCATGCAGGCAGTCTCACTTTTAGAGCTACACATTTCGGGTTTTATGATTAGGCCATATTTCGGATTTTTTTATGTCCTTTACCCCCAACGGATAACTTCAAGAATGAAGGCAATATGTAGGCTTATTCAAAACCGTTTTTTATTAGCGAATGGAGGTGTTCACATAGTGATTGTGTACTATAACTACAGTTAGCCTACTAGGGTAAAAATTAAGGGGGTCCAACTCCACGAACTCAAGTAACAGGGTTGCTTTAAAGAACCCTTCGGCGCCGTCTTAGACTCAGTAACGGTAGCAAGGGGGGCCGATTCAGAATCAGATGTCAAGGGGGCCCGGCCTCACGGGCCCCATCGTGACTCGAGCGGTGGCTAACGGCTATACATTGCCAAACTTAATCACATTCACATAACGGTTAATCACATTCACATAACGGTTAATCACATTCACATAACGGTTAATCACATTCACATAACGGTTAATCACATTCACATAACGGTTAATGACATAATCTCATGAGGCAGCAATATAGCGCAGTAATTGCGAGAGATTGTCGCGCTATGAAAGGTGCGTTCGGTACCGCCCAATCTGTCTCGACTTCTATGCAATTATCGTCGTGCGCTGCGGAGAGTTACACTCGATTATATATTTCCCTCGTCCCTGAAGAGCGATATCAGGGGCGTATCCCTTTATTTCGTGATGGTGGGGACTATCCTCACTATAGTAGAGACTCTTACTTTTTGCGCTCCGTTCAGAAATCGCAAGCGGGGAGGGGGAAGGGGGATGCTTGTGCAAGTTGTTAAGGTCATTCTTAAAAGTGCTTGCAACCGGATTAGCCTATTCAGACGATTAAGACGACATCGCCCATCCGTATCGCTTTCTACAGCTCGCTAAGCGTACATTATGCATAGTTTTTCGAGCCTAGCTCCTTGATAACCCACACGAGTGAAATCTTCGTGGTGTTTCGTGCAAGGGCGGATTTCATTTATTAAGCTTGGCCTTATCTTAATAATGCGTTTTCAATTTTTAAACCGTGGTGGGTCGTGGTGGCGACCATGCATCAGCCATTCCGAATTTGTGACGGGGACCGCACAAATTCGTAGCGGGGACTCCCTGCTCTGCAGTGGGGACGCGTCCCCGCGGTCCACCTATAGGCGGCTGTACATGTACGTCCCCGCGCGATATACAATCTGACAAGCTGGGCAATTTTTGTAGCGGCGAGTTCGGTCATTCGCGCGGTTCTGAGTGGAGACAAGTTAATTTGATTGAAGCACACCAATATTGGGCGAGGTTACTAGGTGCGCGAGATAATGATATAACTGACGGATTAATCATTTGCAGGTGATGTGTGAGGATTGAGAAAATCCGGATCTCAGCTGGGCAATAATAGGCTGAAATGTGAAAGCGATCCATTTTGATTCTCGATCAATTTCAATTATTTGTATTTCGTCGCGTAGATCGGTTTTATCGGTAGATCGGTAACGATAAAAACTGGATCCTAAAAACATGATTAAAACCAGACTAACCGGATATTTTATGCGCGACAATTATATAGGTCATATGAGCACCACAATGCAGCTCTTTAAATGCAATTGAAGGGGTTAGAGCATGTACCACGTAACTCGAGTAATATGGTTCATGCCTGAAACGGGTTTAAACGCCTTAC
>JAQIWG010003267.1:0-18239 GCA_034695025.1 Chamaedrilus cognettii
TAGCCTGCTATGATTTATCTATTGTGTGGTGTCTATACTAGAAAATTGTATTGGACAATATCTATTTATCATATTGACTTACCGACAAAATCAAATGGGATCATTCATGCCATAATTGAATTTCTCTCTCATTGCGTTTATATATTTATATTTATAATTAATTTGTGTCTGTCGCTTGCGATGAAATAAAGATTTTCATAACGTCTGAACGGAAGCAAATTGATTTTTGCTTCCGTTCAGAGTTTGTGTCCCATTATCTCGGGCTATAAACCCTGAAAAAATTAGGCTAAACATTACAATTTATAGAAGCTATCGCGATATCGCTAGGGGCACGTTTTTTAAGACTCATTTTGAATATGTATGCCTAATTGTGGCCTATTGTAAAGGCACATACAATGTACGTACATAATTACAGTAGAAGAACTCATGTAGTCTATTAGGGGTTCCAAACAGTCGTTTCGTGGATCCGAACAAATATTCCAGCCCGACCATCCCGGTCCTCCCTGCTTTAATTGGACTCGGATCGATGAAAATTGCGCGCGAATGGATAAATTCAATATTTATACTTAACCGATTCTGGTACCGTACTGGATTCTACAGGCCTACTGTGCTGGTATTTACAATAATTCATGGCACTGTACCACTTGGGCTACGCTTAAAAATAGAATAAACGTGCGTGGTTTGAAGCTCTATTCACACTGCAGGTATAGTCTAGTACTCTAGCAGACTAGTAGGCCTAATTACGCAGCCCACCGTAAGCAGAGGCTACAATAGACTCGCAACTTACACGTTCCGAGTTTTCATGCAGCCTGTTGCTGTTGTTGTTGTTGTTGTTGTTGTTGTTGTTGTTGTTGTTGTTGTTGTTGTTGTTGTAGCCCCTTGCGAGGAAAGGATGATGCGCATTGCACCAGCTGATGGTCGCTGGTGGTGGTTCCACCACAGACTAGCAGGCATCGTAGGAACACTTGTGGCTGACGAATTTAAACCACCCTTGCCACTGGGTGCACGAAGTGACTCGAAATCTTTACCACGGCCGGGATTCGAATCGACAACTGCCGCACTCGTAATCCGAGACCGCGACTTAGACCACTCGGCCGCAACGCTTCGTCCTGCCCAATGGTGGCAGCAGGCGCAGGGCTGCCGACCACAGTATAGTGTCATATCCGGGACAGCCTGCGGGACGCCAGCCTGTTGCTCGAGGCTTTAAACAGTCTTGGTCATAATATTCATGCTTTGAAAGGTTGCGCTTGAAATAATTAAATTTTGATCTGATTTGGATTTAAGTCATACCAAAATCGAAATGCTAGCCTACAGTGCAAAAAATATTTGAGCATAAAATTATAGCCTAAACAGGACGTTTGTTCAATTTTGCATTTTGATCAAGATGAAATCTCAAAGAGATTTCGGCCTAGTTAAAGCTTAAAGTAGCACGCTAAGGCATGCTAAGCTTCCTCTTTTGACAAATCATGCTTTTTGTGAAGCATCAAACTTGTAACGACATCGAGTTAATGTACTGTTTATTTATTGACGTCAGTACACTGCGACAAATAAAATATCACACACAGCCATGATCCATCGCTCGCGTTCTCAACCAGTAAATGCACAAAGCAATCCATTATTCATCTAAATATTGCATTATCTTCAGAGTTCGAATAGCCGCCCCTAGCCGACTGAAACCAAAATACATTTACATTTTTCATCCGCCACCAATTTCATACGGGTACGGGTGTGAGAGAGCAAAAAATCAGGGCGCTATAGCGTCGTTAAGGGGGCCGACGACGCTATAATTTGATCCCTCCCCGCCGCAGCGGGAGGCGTTTACACCGGCAAGAATCGGTCAACTCCTCCCAGACTTGCCGCTGAAACAACCACGACTTGATCATCCACTCAAGTTAAGCCCGCCGGGTGTTAAAAGAGCGGCGCTTAACCCCAGCTGGTAGTTCCGTGCAATAGTTCTTGATAGTTCTACTGCAGAAGAACCGCAGCCGGTACTCATTCAACTGCTGAGTGGACACAGGCAATTTCGAATAAGCACCTTGCCCAAGGATGCTACGAGAGCAGCCAATTAATTCACAGAATGGTATAACTTCAAACTCTAGATTGCGAATAGTGAGCCGTTCCCGCTTCTACCAGTTTTACTGCTGGTTAGGCAGAGGCAAATGAGATTAACAACTTGCCCAAGATCATGACTGAATTGGACCGTTTGAATAATTGCACAATTAAAATTGATTGTCGTTGTGTGTATATGGCAAGCAAAGTATTGCGCAAGTAAACAACTGATGCAATTCTAGTTCTCGTAAGCAGAGATTAGTTTTTTGTTTTTGAGTGATTGTTTTGCTATCGTGATTTAGTTTTTGCGCGTTTTGATTTGATTTGCGCCCTCAACTCATCCGTACAGGCATTCTATGCGGAATATTTCCCATCGTGCAAATTATTATTATTTAATTCCTCTCTCACGATCTAAGTAGTTACATTTTTCGAACATCGTTAATAAATACTTTAAATACGCAATTTTAGATATTTTCTTAGTACAATAATAAAATCTAACTTTAAATCAGCCAAAATTAAAATGATGTCATTCTCTTTTGCTAAAAAATTTCAACACAATTTTCTGATTTTATAATTACACAATTTACTAGACACATTCTGCGTTTGTATTCTGGTAGGTCGATAACTGCTTTTGCTTAGGCTGAAGATTGAGCTGACGTTCCACAGCGAAAGCAGAACACAATGGCCAGGAACGGCGATACTCTTTTTTGTCCGTCACCATCGTAGAGATTCACCTCATCCGAGTACAGACTGAACAAACATGATATCAGACGTCAACATAACTGTATGACTGCATGACAACAACCAGACAGCATGAGTGACAACAACATGACGGCATGACAACACCATGACGGCATAACAACAACATGACGGTATCACAGCAACATGACGGTAGGCCTGTAAGTACCATATTGATCCAATTCAATATCATGCTAAAATATTAATAGGTACATTGTACATATAGAATCCACGGAGGTCTCTGGGACTGGCGTTCGACGCTTTCACCACTAGGCCTACACCAGCGCCTCGCTGTGAATATGTGATGCTATAGCATAGATAATTATATTGCATATTTACTATATTAGCCTGTTTACTCATCACAGATAAAAATCAAATACAATATGAAACATGCATAGCCCAAGCATTACACATGCATGCAGCTTCTATATAGGCCTATTAAAGATAGTGCACATGACCTATAAACTAGTTAGGCCTACTGTAGGCCTATTGGCCGTACTACGTTTAATTTTAAAATTGATTCCGTAATAAAGAGTAGTTAAACAGCACATTTGAGAATAAAATTTCAACCTGCAAAATATGCCCAAATTTTTACAGGTAAATAACCTAAATATTTTGAGTGCAGCTATCAATTCAGAACTGTATAGGCAATCGTGTAACACAGATTAACTACTTCTGACAAAAATTACATCGTCAAGGTTCAGATGCATTCTACTGCATTGTAATTAAATAGAAAGCATTCGGAAGAACCAGTGCCGGCGTTAGGGCCCCTTCACCCCCCGGCCGGGGGGGGGGGGGGGGCCACGGCTGTGGGGGGGCCCACTGGGGGGAAAAGGTGTGAATTTGACATAGTAACTTTTTAGTGAACTATTGGAAAACACATATTTCCATGTTTTCAACAATTGACGTGATTTGGGGCTTACTCGATTTTAAGTATGTTGGTAAGGTTTATTGAAAAAATTATGTATTTTTCTATAAACTTTAAATTCTGTATTTCACCCCCAACCCCCCGCTCGTGAGTTTGTTTTTAAAGGCGCTGTGGGGAGCCCACTAGCATGTTTTCGGGGGGGGGGGGATGCCGCATACCCTAACGCCAGCCCTGAGAAGAACGCTTACCGAGGTGTTTCCTAACGAGGTCTGCAGCTGGACTTCAGTTTTGTGACGCTGGCCGAGCGTCCATTGAGGTTTGCACGCAGGGTGTTGGCTGTGCCATCCCCGCTGTGACATGGATTCCTCCATCCTCAGTGCGCCAACGTCACATGTGTCGACTGCAGGAACTATTATAGCCATCGAAACAGTATATTGCGTTCATAATACGAACGCATTAATAGTTAATGCAACATTGCCCTAAAAATGAGTGCGAGTGAAAATTATCCTGAAACTAAGCCTATAGAGTCATCGCCTACATGTACATGGAAGGCTATGAGCTTTACTGTAGGCCTCTATATAGCGTTATCATTTGGACTAGGCCTAACTATCATTTAGTAGCGTAGCCAGCACGAGGCAAACTTTGGTTGCTTTTGTCCAGCGTTTGGCCAGCACGAGGCCTTCTCTTGCTTTTGTTTGCATACGAGTTTTATAATGCGAATTTAGCAGCGACAAAGAATTTACCGATTGTTGGATAGAAATGAACAATTCGGCCTACTGTCAACACTAAGCGCCAAAGAAGGTCGCGAGTTGTGCACAAAAAGGAAAAAAGACGCCTTCACCACTGAGCGGGACAGAGCTTTCTCGTAGGTAAATCTGGCCCCGGGGCCCGGGGAGTAGGGGAGAGTTGCCTCTTCGTCATTTACATGTAAGTCTGGCTATGCCACTATCTAGAGTAGACTATAATCTACTCGAGATCTGTAACCCTGCAAGTCGGGTCGGGAAACAATGAATTGGCTTGCAGCCCAGAATTCTCCGGGTGAGTTAAGGCGACTACAGAAGGGGGAGCGGTTCTGTGCGTGGCCCTCCCCACAGAACCGAGTTTACGTAATAGTCTTTGTTACTACACACGGTCCTTAACTTCCACAAAGAGAGCACTCTAGATCTGCGCGTTTACTCACGTACTCTGCAGTCGCTGCTGTCCAGACGCAAAAGAAAGCAAACGCGGCGCAGTAGCTCGCTATATAATCGATCTGATGCTCGCAGTCTAGACACTGTTGCTGGATCTAAACCTGGGAGAGTTGAGAAGAAAGAGGAGTCGTCATCCTCCCCAGTTTTTTTTTCTACTGAGTCATGGATATAGCCTAGTCATGGCCTCCTAGCTATCAGCGCATATTTAAAAAAAAGTTTCGTACTGTCCATTTCTACGCAGTTTTTAACTACACAGAAAACGTGCGGTTTGGAACGGAATAAGCTAGAGTTCCATTTCAAGGGTGCTGACGAAACTTCTTTTTAATCTCCAAAATTACAACTGCGAGCGCAGTTTCACACATTTAGAACACTGCACAGTCTCATAGTTAGAACTGCACACACGGGACTCCTGTTGGAGCTGCACGTTTCAATTTAGAATTGCACATTTATTAATTCAGTAAAGAACTGCACTATTAAATATGCTCTGCCTCCTATGGAATTCGATGGGATTGAGATGGTCATAAACTTGAGCCGATTTTTTGGGGGGCGGGAGGGGTGGCGACGGCGAAAGGTTTCACTTGGTAACTACATGAAAATTACGGTGTTCGAAAGCTTAAAATGAAAAAAAATGTTGACGTTGCAATGAAGTGATCCGAACTGCGTTGCAGCCTGTTTGAAGGTGCGCTGTGGCGGCGCGGCGCAGCATCGCAGATTGACAGATTACAGCAAGCTAATCGTGGCATATCCTCCAGGATAGATAGAGGGCCTGCCTGCCCTTGGACAGTCTGCTGAAGGTTGCTGATGTTGGAATCTTTCCAGCCCACCGTTCATGACCAGACCGTCCATGTGCATGTCCCATGTCACCAGATGTGTCCATGTCACCAGATGTGTCCATGTCACTAGATGTTCCATGTCATCATGTCACCAGACCCATCCATGTCCATGACCACCGTCCATGTCCAGACCGTCCATGGACACGTATCGAAGAAGGCCTACTATTAATATACAGTAGGTGCCAGGGATAAGTGTAGTACTCCAAAAACGACGTTTTTTTGAAACTCTACTCGGATTTAGAAATGGGTAGGAGTAGCATTACTCGTAAAAATGGACGATGATGGAGTGGGCATAGGCCTATGCTCTAGGCCCACTCCTTTTTTTGAAAGGCACAGGAGCTCACTACTATTTCATAAGCAACAGGCGTAACACTGCTCCTATTTTGTTATGGCAAAACTGAACTCAGGTAGGTGATCGCATTATCAGATTTGAGATGGGAGATGAAGCAAAATGTTAGGTGTCGGAGTCAATCTCCATAGTGGAATCGTGGGGGATCTGATTCGTAAATTAAGGGGTTGGGGGATGAGGCATTCCAAAATGAAGTTTCCGACAATGCCATGACATTATTGAGTTCAAATTTAAATACTGTATTAAAAATGATTTGACTCATGATCGGGGTTTGCAATGGTATGATAACTCACGGGAGTCAAAAATCATCAATCACCACCCCAGCGAAGTAATTATAGTTTTTGGCAAGAGTTGGGGGGGGGGTCGAAAATAAAAGTCGTATAGGAGGGTGTTAGAATCGACTCCTCCCACGTTAGTTTTTTTCAACGTAGGAAGATCCTAAATTTAAGTAGTGGTCCAAATTCCCCAGCCCTTCCGGTGCTGCGAGCCCTGTATAGTATTGCAGCATAATATCAGGTCTGAATTAAAAGGTCACCCGTTCGAATCCGGTCAGACAGTTTTGACTCCCCCACCCCCTCTTCTTTCCCCCAATAGGATCAGAAATTCCCCCTCGTAGGCCTATGCTTCCGCATATGCATATACTGCGCCTGTAAAGCCCTAAACCTTATACCCTCTCCCCAGATTTTGAATCAAGATTGACGCCACATCGATTTGCTATGCAGCCGCAAAGGTTGCGGGTAGGCCTAAGCGGGTACAAACCAAGGGGAGTCACTATATTCTGTATATTGAGGCACGTATGGAGATAACGGGGGCGGGGCTCTTCCCCGTGGGGCAAACCAATTACAACCATCCACAACTTGATTGACAGGGTCATGACCTATACATATCCAATCATCATAATTACAACTATTAACCGTAATTTAAATCAGCTTCAGTTTTTGCTTGAAAGGTTCTTCTTTCCATGGAACTGCGAAGTTTATGCCTGCGCGTTCTAGGCTTGTATTTCTGTGGTACAAACGCGTGCAAGCTATTCTGATAATAGCCAAGAGCGTTACACAAAAATCTACATGCTGAACATAGAACAACGCTGAGTTAGACACGCCTTCTTGGACTCTGGGTGGCAATCAGGGGTGGTTCCACGTTGGGGATGACAATGGAGGCATCTCCCGTGATGCATCCACCAGCATGCAAAGTCTTTTTGACCATGTGTTAAAATTAGAAAAGGTATACGGAAAAAGAGCCGCAAATTAGGTAAAAAAAAGAGATATACCTCCCCCCACAGTGGAACTGAGCTTCTTCTCTATGGGGGCTTACCTCAATAGGCTAATTGCATTTTAGGCTGTCTAAATTTCTGTCAACACCCTCCCGGATCCAAGTTCCATGCGGACAGAAAAATTCTAATTACCCCCCCCCCCCCCCAAACAACTTCTGTTTCTGGAACTCTCTTGGCGGCAATCAGTAATCATATTCCATATGTACAATGGCGATGTGTACATGTGCAATGTGCAGCACGGTGTATAGTAGGCCTTATACTATATTATGCAACACAGTCCACGCAAGGTGCGGACCGAATTCTGGGCTTTTGAACAGGACGGTTCTATACATCACAACACAAATAGTCACAACAGTATGTAATACCGCTGTAATACAGTAATAGCATGCATGGAATGCATGGGAATACAACAAGCAGTTGGTCTGCATGGGAATACAAGGCCAGCGGTCACATTGAGAAAATTATGGAGTGCTCATGGTTGGATTTGATGAGATGGGTCTAAGCCAATCAATATCTTATAACTAGTCTCTGCAATAACCCAGGCGTAAGTGCATGTATGACCATGGCCACTCGCCAGTGGCCGACACTAGCATATTATGAACTTCATTAGTAAAACGACGGAGGCAGTACAGTGAAAATGACATGCAGTACAGTAACAGTTTAAACAGAACAGTAATAAAATTAATATGTAGGCTACAAGAGCAAGCTACAGCAACAGTAAGAAAGCAGGTTACAAGAAAATACTTTTAAAAGCCACGTAAATCATTGCCTTTATCTTGGGAGCAGACTAGTTAATGTCAACATTGCGCACTTTCCGTGATCTATTTACAGATCCGTCTAGGATTTAGATGTCTGGACGAAAGATGGACGAACGATGGACGATGAATGTCGCACGCTACGTGTAGCCTACATAGCATCTCTGTACTACACTCATTTTTTCCTCCATCTGCATGGGGTTATTGCGGGCGAGGCTGCAACAGGCACTCTAGTTGAACAAATTCACAGTTATACAAGTATATCGAACCAAACAGCAACTCATGAATTTGTTATTGCACGACAAGGACCTTTTTCTGATTAGCAAGCGGCGCATATTTACGATATGATGAATATCTAGGCGATCCGTGTAGTAAATCACTTGTTTCACTGACTCCCACTAGACCTATATATATTATAGTGTGAAAACGTCGAACAGCAGGCTTCGGGTGCGACATGCACTCGTAAAGCAACCCCGTTTGCGAACACGTTGGTGTTCTTTGATGTTTAGAGACCCTTCTCTTCGATTAATAGGATCTTTTTGTTTGCTTTCTCCTTTATGTTCTCTCGATTTTTGTCATTATACACCCCCATATGGGAGAAGAAAAAATGAATGCATTTTTCCTTCTCTGTACTTTTTCTTTGATTTATTTGCATGTATTTTTCATTCAATATTTCTTCATCAGATCCTGTAAAAACCTTTTTAAATTCGAAAGAAATATTTCGTGATGTGCAGACTTTCCTTACTTTTGATTAAAAGCAAGGAAAGTAAAGAAAAGTAAAGAAAAGTAAAGGAATTCGCAACCTTACTTCTATTATCATTATGTTTCACTGTTTCAGAAGTCTGCCATTGTTGACAAAGCCCATCCCGGTGAAGGTTGAATTATTTTGTACATAATTATATTCATTTAATTGCGCTTTCTCGAGGCTAATCTGAATTTTACAATGATGATTTCTTTATGTCTGTTTTGATTTTCGTACGCTTTTTTTTTTATCTACATGTGGACAAATTGCTGGGAATAATTTTCCTATTGTTGATCTTGCTGGGCGCCGACTCGTCATAGTGTTCCTTATAGGCCCGATGCAAGGCCTAGTACAGCAGCTAAAAAACCACGAGCAAAATCACCGAGTGCGCCACACTCAGGTGATGATGTGATAATGTCGAGTCAATCTCTCGAGCGCGCTGAGTGCGACAGGGAATTTGGCAGACCCCCCCTTGGGGGGTTTAACCCTCCAGTTTTTGCTGGGCACCCCCCCCCCCCAACGGCTGACCCTCAGGGGGGGTGTAATACACACCCCGTAGGGGGGGTGTTAGGATTTAGTCCAAAAATGCCCCGCCGTGGATAGAAATTGGAGTTGTTGATCCTGTGAGCATGTGAGGGGTAAAAATGCTAAAGAACTGGTGTTAAAATTGAGAAGTGCTGTTATGAAAATCATGTTAAAGATGAACGTGTAAAATTTCTGTCAGCACCCCCCCCCCCCCTCCCGGTCGTGAGTTCTGTACGGAAAGCGTTAACCTTGAATTGCACTCCCCTGAAAAGTTTTGACACCGAATTGCACTCCCCTTGAAAAGTTTGACACCCCTCCCCCCCCGGAAAAAAAATCCTGCAAAAAACACTGGTGTGTGATAGCCTCATAAGATTGCACTGCATGGTGATGTTGTGCGCTGTGGTATATACTACTACTAGTTTTAATAATGTGGCACTGTGAATACATCGGACAGGCCATACCTACATGTATGCAGGCTGGTATACATGACAGTGTTGCTCTCAGCGCATGCCATTCAGCCGGCTAGGCCCTGCTAGGGGGATGGTTGGCGTGCGGCCCGGATCATTAGCGAGGCTTATCATCATAATCGGTGCAGGTAGCTGCTGGCAGGGCTCGCTGAGTGTAACCTACTTGCGCTGAAGGGCGGGAGAGGAGAGAGGGGGGGCGGTGGGGAAGAGAAGAGGTAGTACGGGACCTAGGAGGAGGGGGGGGGTCTCGGCGCAAAGGTGCGTGGACCGACGCTCTGCGGCTCAAACACACCTGTACGCCACGTGATCGATGAACTATTTACGGCCTGCGAGCCTGCGACAGTGACTGCGCAGGGATTAATTTTGTCAACTGGTAAGCATCGTAATTGTTTATTATAGCCTAATTTGAGCAAAAGTGCGCCTAATTGTTTGCGAGCGATTTTGCAACTGAAAACCTGTGAAGTTGTTTGACAGCTTTAGGGCCTGTGGCCTATGGGCAATATAGCGTGAAGAAAATCGGGGAGTCGTGTTTTAGACTTCCACTATAGGGATTACGAGTGTGCTAACATAGAATGCATGCTGGTAGCTAGGCCATTGTAGGCCTACTGTGACAGGTGCATTTTATAGGCCTACATGAGATTGTATGTAGGCCTGTAGGTAGAAATGTAGGGGCCATGAATTGTAAGCATATTAATGATATTATAGACTACAGCGTATGCATCTTCACGATCTATTGAATTACAAGAAATTCAAGCAAAATATTCCTTAATTAGACCTTACTATACTATTATACTCCTGAACATAATCCTCACTGGAATTAAAACATTGTCACTTAATTTGTTTCAAAATTAAATTTATATAGTTATATATTTATATGTTTATATAGTTGCCTGAAAGAGTCATGATGCCTTATTTACATAGTTAGGCCTAAGGAAATGGTGCAAACCCTTTTTACCAGGCGGGGGGGGGGGGGTGCTGACAGAAATTTTCGATGCCGTTCTTAATACCTCATTGGTTTTGCTGCATCATACGATAGTGAAGAAAAATGATGAAAAAGGCTTCAAAATAGCGCCATGCCGGACAGACTCGTCAAGGCTCGCTGCGTGTCGAGGAGGAGGGTGGAGTGGATACTTTGCTAAGCAAAGTCGCAAAGTTGTAGTCGCACAGTTGCGCAATCGCAAAGTCACAATCTCTAAGTCAAAGTCGCAGTCGCAAATTTGCATTCGCAAAGTTGCAGTCATAAAGTTGCAAAGTCGCGGTAAGTCGCAGAGCCGCAAAGTCACAAAACTTAAATATCTGACTAGGGGTTAACAGTACTGCGACTTGGGCAACAGTACTGCTAATTGAGCAAATTCGCGAAAACAACATGCAGCCAGAATAAAGCTGCAGAAGCTATAATCGGCCTATCCACGGGCACTGGGTAGTCCACAGAAAACTCAAAAATTAGGTGCAACTAAATTTCTAAGAGCAAAGTCACCAAAATAGCATGCAGTAAATAATTCCATGTTTTACAGTAATTTTGGCTGCAATTTATAACGCTTAGTCCAAGTCCACGCTTATAGTCCAACTCTAAGCTTATAGTCCAAGTCCACGCTTACAGTCCAAGTCCATGCTTATAGTCCAAGTCCACGCTTACAGTCCAAGTCCACGCTTATAGTCCAAGTCCACGCTTACAGTCCAAGTCCACACTTATAGTTCAAGTCCAATAATATCTTGAAAGTCATCTTAGAATAACTGTCGATTTCATAGACGTTCCTCAACTCCTACCTCGACTCCTACCTTGACCTAGAAAGACAATTTACAGCAGCCCATAATTGCCATTCGAAAAAACTATAAATTTATTTCAAAATTTTAAAAGCACAAATTTATTTCCACAAGAAATTACTATAATTTAAAATGGGTGAAAACAGAAAATCATTTTTCTTTAAATCTATGACGTCACGTTAATTTAACGATGTGGTATATTAATTCAAATGGATTAAGCGAAAAGCTTTTTTGAATGGCAGTTATGGGCTGCTGTTAAATTGTCTTTCTAGGTCAAGGTACGAGTCGATGTAGGAGTTGAGTAACGACTATGAAATCGACTCTAAATCTAAGTTGTTGTTCACTGTAATCAATATATGATTATCACACTGTTGTTATTGAGTAATATTTGTTGCAGTTTTTTGAGAGAAGTTATATATTGATTTGAGTAAACATTTGTTGCACTTTTTGAGAACATAAAAATGAAAGTTTATTTAAGTTTGCAATTTTGCAAGCATATTGTATTAACAGAAGTAAAATCTATTACACTTGAATTGATATTATTACAATTGCTATTAATTAATAGATATTTTTTATTACAATTTACTGCGTGGGTTTAGCCACTGTGATACACGATGAACCAAATGGCATCTGAATCCAGGTCTCTGGAACTCGCGTCCGACACATTAACCACTACACCACAGCGTCTCGCTCATGCATAGCTTATTTTTATTATTTATCTCTTTACTGCTTCACGTTTTGTAGCCGTATTCCCCGCCAAGCAGGGGTAGGCCATTTGCAGCCACGAACACGTGCCCTGACGCCACGAATGTACATCG
This sequence comes from Chamaedrilus cognettii, assembly GCA_034695025.1. Classification (NCBI taxonomy): domain Eukaryota; kingdom Metazoa; phylum Annelida; class Clitellata; order Enchytraeida; family Enchytraeidae; genus Chamaedrilus; species Chamaedrilus cognettii. The sequence goes on from JAQIWG010003267.1 coordinate 12,372, forward strand.
GGATGTGAAGGACTTTTAGGAGGGAGGAATGAATTATGAAGTTATATGTCTTGTTCCAGAGCCCCCGGGAATGCTAGATCCATCTCCCTCAGCCCCAGCAGGTTATCCCGCGGCCCTGCACTTTTTTCCTTCCTAATATTATTAGAGAAATTTTCGCGTGCATGTAAATTCGGCGTATTTGGCGAATCGGATTAACTTGTGAAAATTACATGTGCTGCAGAAGCTGTCTATAATGGGCACTCCTCAAGAACGCAAAAATTAAGTGCAGGTAAATTTGTGAGAGGCAAAACCGGCAAAATAATATGCAGCAAAATTGTCATGTTTTACAGTAGTATATTGCTGAAAATATTAGTAGATAATGTTTGTGATGTCTGTGCTCGCAGTGTGACACAGCCAGCCTGGCCAGTATGGATGACCACCCCATCCCGCTCCACGACGACGTGAACGAGACATATGACTTGGAGGAGATGCGCGCCCTCCACGCCTCCATCGTGAACAACGAGCCCGCTGCGCTGCTCGAGGCGTGCCGCTCCAACGTGGACGTCAACGCGCGCTTCAGCGACGACATCGAGCCGCAGCACGCCGGCATGACGCCGCTCTCCCTCGCCGCTGCACTCAATCACGTCGAGCTGGTCCGCGTCCTTGCACGCTTCAAGGCTGACGTAAACGCCACCTTTGCCAACCTCCACACCACCGCGCTGATGACGTCCGCGTTCCACGGACACGTCGACGTCGTGAGGGCGCTGCTGGAGCAGGGGGCAAACGCGCGCGCGGTGGACCTCCAGGGCAGCACGGCGTTGGGGTACTGCTTCGGGGGGAGCCGCTCGCAGGAGGTCGTCGACATGCTGATAGGCGCCGGAGTCGACGTCAACCGCAAGAACATGCTGGGAATGAATGCGCTGCTGCTGGTCGCCGGGTACGGCAACGAGGAGCTCATCCGGACGGTGGTGGCCGCTGGGGCGGACGCCAGCTCGACTAACGACTTCGGGCACTCGGCGCTCCATCTCGCCGTGGTGGGGAAAAGGTCGCAGATCGGCGCGGCGACTCAGGGGCAGGAGACACCGCTCTACGGGCTCAACAGGCGCGCGCTCGACCAGACGCTCAAGGAATGGGCATACGCGCATCCGGAGATCATCGGGGGGGCGCGCATCGACGACAGGGAACTCGAGAAGATCGGACTCTTCATGATGAGCGTAGCCGAAAAGATGGCCGACGACCAGGACGGGCTGACGTCGGACGATCAAGAGGCGATCAGACGGCGGCTGGACGCGGCGTACCAGTCGAGGAAGGGCAGCTTGCAGTCGGCAAAAGGCGGGAAGAAGTCCTCCGCGGTGAAGGACACTTTTCTGTCGTGCGGCGGTCGTAAGAGCAAGCAAGCCAAGAGCGTCAGTAGCAACTCAGCTCCGATGGACAGACCAGGACCGGCTCCATTGTTGAACCCTAATATGCCTGACGAAGAAACAAACGTGATGGCTCTGTGCGACACGTTTGCGCACATCACAAAGCTGTTCCTCGACTCGGGGTGCAAGGTGGATATCAAGGAGAAGACATTCGGAATGACTGCGCTCGACATGGCCATCCTGCTGGGCGACGTCGAGTCGACTGTGCTGATGAGCGTTGCCGGCGGAGACTCAGACCATCTCATGAAGCTCTTTGCGCTGTCCGACCTCTACACAAACATCGCTGTCAAGCCGGACAAGAAGCTTGTGAAAGATCAGATCACAGCCGACAAGCACCTCGACGTCAACGGCAGCTTCTCCGACTTCAACGTTACCAGGAAGACGGAGGAGGAGGAGGACCTGGAGCAGGCTGATGGGTACCCGAGAGGTGACAGTGGGCTGTCGCCGCTGGCGGTGGCTGCTAAGGCCCCAGACACCAGAACCGCTGATATCATTAAGATACTGATCAAGAACGGCCACGCTGACGTCAACATGGTCGGATCTGGAGGGCGATCGCCGTTGGGTGAAGCTTGCCGATATGGTAATGTTAAGATGGTGGAACTGCTGGTCAAGGAAGGCGCCAACATCGAAATGCAGAATCCTGCATTCAAGAACGCGACGCCAGTCACGATCGCGGTGATATGCAAGCAAATTCCGACAGTGGAATTTCTAATTGGGCGCGGAGCAAAGATCGACCTTCGCCTGTCCGATGATCGCACAGCTTTGGATAAGGCGATCGAATCCGGGGACATGCCGATGATCGATGCACTGCTGGGACGCGCCGATCTGAAAAAGAACTTCTTCGATAAGACAAGTCTGACATACAGCTTGGCGGAGAAGTACAAGCGCCCGGACAGAAACATTGAGAGTATTCTCAATGAGATATCACACAATCTTCAGATGATCACCGACAAAGAGAAAGAAAAAGAGAGGGGAACGGCTGTACAGAGACAGGAGACATTTAATGGACATTACAACAGATTCCGGCCTGTCACTCCGGAATCAGAGGATACGGAATCTGAAGGAGCATCAGACGAGCCAGAACAGCAGCAACCACCTGGCAACTCAAACAGACCGGAATCTGATGAAGAAGAGGATGATGAAAATCAGGATGTTCAGATCCCAAACCAGGCCTCCATGCCGACTGACGGAAAGCCGAAAAAACTAAAAACTACGGCAGTCCAGCCACCAGTGCCACAACAACGCGAGCAACCAGTGCCCCAGAAACGACAGAAAAAAGCTGAGCCTTCAGTACCGAACGAGTTGTCCGCAGTGGCAGCGTATCCGTCCGGTGCGTTTGAGCCAGTTTCTGCGGCGAAGCCACAGTCCAACAAGCCTGCTGCTCAACCACCACCGACGAAGCCGAAGAAGTCAAAGAAGAAAGATGCTGGAGTGGAAAATACTCCCATCGCCCCCGTGATGGTTGTGCCCGTCGCTGCCGGAGCGGGCGAGCCACAGCCGAAACAAAAGAAAAAACCAAAAGCAGCGTTGCCTACTCCGAATCCAGCTCCATCTTCAACCCAGCCAGAAGAAGAAGAAAGCGAAGAAGAAACTGCGCCCAAGATGATGCCTGTGGCCCGCGTTGCCAAGATGCCTCCGCAGCAAGTGACGTCGTCAACGACGAAAGTGGTCAAGACAGGAAACGGAACGACCGTTACGAAAACGACCATCACTACAACGGTGGTTGGGTCGGCTGCGATCCAGTCTATCCATCGGGCGCCGATCGCTGCTGCCGGACATGCGAACCACGAGGAATCAAGCGAGGGGGAGGACACTGGGGAAGAGGGCGAAGAGGAAGTCGAGGATAATAACATCCATGACGTGAACAGTAATATGGCAAAGGTGCGAATCGGTCAAAAGGCGCAGGATCTTAATCATTCCACAGAGACCGACATACAGTGATTTTTCTATACCTTGCAGATTTTTAAGCCAAGCGCTCAAATAAAAAAAATTAAATAAATTTATGCAAGAATTATACATCAAACGCATAGTTTCTTTTTTTTTCCGCCGTATCTTTTGCGCCGCTGTGTATCCTATGTACAAAATCTGGAATAAATCTCCGTGAAAAAAACCACACTAACCATTAAGAATTTGTAATCGACTTTCAGTCTCATAAGGATGACATTTGCATGTATACTCTATTATCTTGTCTTTGGTATTTAATATGTTTCTTTTCGTTATACATTTTATGCCTGTACTCTGATGCGCAAGTTGATCGCAATCGAGATTGACACTTGCTAAGTATTGTATTGATGATGTTATAAGTTTCATGTGAGACTATATTTTGCCGTAATACTAACTTTCATTAATTACAGTATCATATGCTTAAGTTGTCATCTTTAGTGCTTAGGAATGAGCATATTATATTTATTTTCAACCTCTACTATGACATAACAGTTTACAATGGGGACATCGAACAATTAATTGACAAACTTCTATTATAGAATATAATTTTATTTTGTATCTATCTTTTTTTGGCTACATCCACAATTAATGATATCTCAAAAGCCTATTTATCAACACGTAGACCTCTTGAGTAGCCTATAATGTAAAACATGAAGGTTTCGCGTGCATGTAATTTTGGCTAATTTAGCGAATCGATCAAACTCAAAAATTACATGCGTGAAAATAAAGCTGCAGAATCTATTTATAATTGACAGTCTCAAAAAAGTTAAAATTAAGTTAAGCAAAATTTCAGAGAGGCAAAGCCGTCAAAATAACATGCATCAAAAATTTAGTGTAAAAATAGACTACCCGGTTGTTAAAGCAGAAGTTGAGATTTGGTCGGATTTTAATATCTCAATAAATCAATCACAATACAAAGAATAAATCTTTGATCAAGATCTTTCCGCATTGATTGGCAGGATGACGTCATGACTTCTGATCAAATCCCAAATCTCCTTCAATACCTGGATACAACGTTAGTAGTTGTAGTAATAGATTGTAGTAATTATTGCAGAGAAACAGCAATTTTGTCCCGTTTAAAAATGTCTGTGAATAATAGTTTAAAATGTGTATCATGTGTAAAATATATATCATCAATCATTCTGCGCCATTTTTGGACAAAGTCTATAATAAAACCTAGTTGGCTTGGCCGCCATTTTGCTGTCTTACGACAATCCCATTTTTCGATGCAGTGTACGCGGGCAGAATGATGTTACTGGCTTAGCTATTATAGGTTGATCGTAGCCCAAATTCTTCCTGATTGATCTCCCAGGTTAACTAGGTCAATGGGTCAGGGATCTTTTTAAGTTAATTAGCAAACTGGTCTAAGGCGGGTCGTTGGCTCCGTTAACAAGCAATGAAACCGCAGAAATAATTTAATTGATCGAAAAACTATGTTTGAGGAAGATAATGCGCAACCTGATTGGTTGACGTTGGTTCACTGTGTTGTGCGTAAACCGGCGCAGAAAGCTGTTTTTCAGTGATACCATTGCCACAGTGACTGCAATTATACTATAAATTATATGTAACACAAGATTTAGGGTTTAGGGTAATTATTTGACTCTGAGTGATTAAAGGATTTTGGAACGAAATCCCCATATATCTAGACATTTTTTATTACGTAATATATAATGGCAGCCGATGATATATAAAAAATGCAATCTAGGGATATTTTTTACGATTTATTCAGATTCTGTCACCAGGCACAGAGTGCCAGGGATAGTCCGTTTTGGCTCAGTGGCATCACTGTTATTTTTGTTGTTGTGAGACGAGCAAGAAAGTAAACAGCTGACGCATCGACGTGTTGTTGCAAGTTTTCCTAATTATTTATCGCCGGACCGCGGGGGCGAGCACGGTATGTGCGAGTGCACGGCATTCATTGCATTGTTGTCTACGTGACATTGAAGTTCAAAGGTCATTGTTGCACGTTAAAGTCAAGTTTTGGCCTCACATCTGTCCTGGTTTGAGGCCACGTGCTGTTCAAGGCCAAGTCTGTAGGCTCAGGGTTCTCACTCGAGCAATAGTTGCTCGAGCAATAGTTGCTCGAACAATTATTGCTCGAGCAATTGTGCGCGATTATCGAACAGAACCACCCAGGTCGAGGGGTCGTCAAATCGAGCATTTATCGAGCAATTCGGCTACTATGAAGAAAATCACGCAACTTAGATGATAGAAAGCAATTGAAGAATTTTGAGAGCTAGTATAGTATTTTTGCGAGCGAGTAAAGAAAAATTATTATTGTCTATGGACTTTTTTGAGTGATAACCGAGTTTTTTTGGCCAGGGCTACAACTTAATTCTAAAGCTAATGTAGGACGTTTTTCTATAGTTTGTGCAGATAATTAGGATAAAGCGCAATATACGAATAGGAAAAGTTTTGAGCAAATCAAAATATGCACAGGATTTCAGCAAAATATGCACAGGATTTCAGCAAAATATGCACAGGATTTCAGCAAAATATGCACAGGATTTCAGCAAAATATGCA
>JAQIWG010003268.1:0-18239 GCA_034695025.1 Chamaedrilus cognettii
CATATATTTTCATTGGTTAATTCGGACTACAAAATAAAATCGCACTTCAAATCGAAGTCTAGCAACCGGCCTTAAGAGATTAGACGCGGGACTCGCTAAAACGCCGGACGGCCGAATTGCCGAACGGTGGCCGAATAGGGCACATGGTGGCCGAACTTATTGAATAGTGGCAGTGGCGTAACTAGAAACTTTGGGGCCCCTGGACAAAAAATACAGATAGACTCTGTTCTGTTATTTTCGCTCTGAATGTTTTATTCGCTTAAATAATCATCTCTTTGTACTAAAATGGGGTCGGAAAATCCGAATCTGCAATCAGATTTCAAAAATTCCGCTTGGTTCCTCCCCCCTAAAATGCACAAATTTACAATTTCTTCAAGATTTCTCATGTATTCAAGTGCGATATTCGCCACGTTGTTTACTTCAACATGACTAATGCTCTCCACCCCCCTCGATGTTTCTTTCTAGCGCGCCCTTTCAAGAAACATCCATGGGAAGAAATTTTTAGACCAAATTTGTCATGTCAAGTGTGATCGGACGATTCATGAGAAAGTGATGATGAAGTGACTGAAGTGAATTTGGTTAATCTTTACGTTTTGACCCAATGATAACTTTCCCATCTCCGACAACAGGTAGCTACCTGTATTCGCGTGTAGTTACGCGCGTCGAGGAGTTAAATTTAAGATCTCACGCGTCTCTAGATGAGTTCTACCGATTTTCAACATTCGTAATGGTAAAAGTCCTACCTCGAACACAGGTTGTCGGAGATGGAAAAGTTACCATTTGGTCAAAACGTAAGGATTAACTGAATTTTGTCATAAACAATTTTAATTTTAGCAGTACGCAAGATCAAAAAAGTGAAATTTAAAATAAATAATTTATTTTATATATTTTTGGGATTATAAACCAAAAAAAGGCGGACATCGGGCTTCAAATGCATGAGAAATCTTGAAGAAATTGTAAAATTTATACATTTTGGGGGGATCAGAGCAAGATTTTAGCATTTTGATTGCAGTATTGGACTCCCCGCCTTCGATTTCCTATAAAGGGGCGATTATTTAGGCGAGAAAAATATCTTACAATTTTAGTCCGCTAAACTGCAAGCTCACCACAGTGGATTCCATAATTTCAATATTTGTACTTTTCTAATAATATCAATAACGGCGTGTTATTCTATTGCCGTAAGGCCATAATGCCAGTGAACCACAATTATTGACATTACTTCTTCGACTTCTTCAACTTCTCTACTGCACTCCACCCCAATGGATGATTATTTGCAGGACTGACGAACTTCGACCACCTTTGCCAAGGGTGCACGAAGTGACTCGAAATATTTGCCGCGGTTGGGATTACATTGCCACATGTCTTTGAGTAGCCTAATGATATTATTTCAGTGAACAATCAGTAAACAGTCATCATCATTTCCGTTTTTTTCGTCAATTTTTCCATGCTAGCACAGGTCGGACTAAGTAGATGATGACATCGGTCAAGAGTCTGCGTGGACCCCGTCACATGTCAATATAGGCTCAACTAACGCCAGGTCTAGGAAACTAGGCATCAAACAAACTGGCTCCACCTCCCCAGCTCCGGCAGGTTACCTCACCCTCCCTAACCGGCACCCACCCGTCTTTGCACCCCCTAACCCGGGCAATGTCTCAAAGACACTGGGCAAGCCAAGAGCACAAGGTCACATCTTGTTCTGTCAGTGGCCGGTTGGAGCATATTGTTACAGACTGGAAGCCCTTCCTGCTGTCCAACCTGCCCAATGGTGGCAGCAGGGGCAGGGCTGCTGGACACAGTTTAATGTCTGTCAGTGAACGGTCATTAAGCGTGTTCGCAATCAATTACAAATATCGGTTCCCTATACGAAAGTCACTGAGACGTATGAAAACCTAAAATTTAACTCCTCGAACACAGGTTGCCAAGGATAGGAACTTGAGTGAGTGTCGTGTAGGACAACCCAAATATCCTGTTATTGCAGGTTTTTGTCTGTTCACTGAGCAGTGATGGCAACTCCGGCATGGAGTCGCTCCATGGTGCTCAGTCTATATCGGTCAGTCCTTCGCAAGAACCGAACCCTCGAGTTCACCGACAAGCAGTACTATCTGAGTCGAGTGAGGGCGGAATTTCGTCGCCATCAGTCTGTTGAATTAGATGAGGAACGAATCCGTTTGCTACAGGTATGTCTTTCAAAATAACCTTGCTTATTTATATTGTATGTACCGTACGCTTGTACAGCACTTTATTGACTACAAACTCACTACGCTCGCGTACTTCGCCCTCTCTACACTTGAGCTCAACTGTATCACGAAATTACTAGTCAAATAAGCGTCCACGAGATGCTTGCACTCTGCCCAGCTGACTCAACTTGCTTGGGTGTGCTTTTACAAGGACTAAGCTCGCTGAGGGCGCCTTCACCTTTGCTGCCGCAGTTGGGGGGGCTAACTCCCTTGCTACAAGATTAAAAATCATACCAAAAGGGACTTAAAATAGGAAGCTCCTAAAAAAGTTGGGGACTAACATTCTGTTAAGATATCTGTTATTCTATCTTTCTAGTGGGGGGCCTAACTTTCTGAGTTGGGGGGGCTATGTCCCATTTTGCCCCCACGTAGCGCCGCCTCTGCACAGGCGTCATTTAAGAAAAGCACTGAAACGATTTCTATTTGATAGGATGATGTAACGATTTCTGATGTTTACTTACGGTGAGGCGCTGTGGTATAGTGGTTAAGGCGTTGGACTTCGAGTCCAGAGGACCTGGGTTTGTGTCCCGGTGCCGGCAACCATGAAAGCATGGCGTTACAGGCCTATCAGCAAGGCTGTTAAACACACAAGTCGCTAGCCGATAATCATCTTCCAGAGTAATTTATTATTCTGGTTGGCGACAGGAAGGGCATCCGGCCCTAAAAACCCAGCTCCAATATAAACGTCCAACCTCTGTTAACACGGACATGGCGTTACAGGCTTCTCTGTAACGCATGTGAATGGACGTCAAAAAACGATCACTATTATTATTATGCTGTATATTGACAAAAGTACCATGAACTTTTCTCCACGTCACCGAATCTCCGTGTTTTCTGGGAAGCGGGCGTGTAATTAATTGTTGCTACTACTACTAAGTATTACTGCTGCTATTTTTGATTTACACATTGTGACTGAATGCTAAGTTTTGCGCGCTATTGATGTATATGTATGTGCAGAGTTTGGTGTAGTCCTCAGTAAAGCTGCGTATTCTTACGCCGTCATCTCATTACAGGCGTAAGATGACGCCTGTTTTGACAAGCATTGTCTTACACCTGAGCTGACTTAATTTTCTAAGTCATCCTTACCAATCATTGTCTATTTTACCTATTTTTGTCAATCTACCTGGACTATGTAGGTGAGCTATTTTATATGTTTATTGTATTGTATATTTTGAGTGTGTTTTTTATTGTTTAGTATTTTATTATTTAGTTTTTTATTGTATATTTCTATTTATATATTTTTTATATTTATTTATTGTATATGTATATTTTTAAAATTATTAATCACTTTGTAGGTGTGCTGTTTTATAGCATAGAAGCCAATCTACCTCGCATAATTGGCTTCTACCAGTGCAACCTTTCCGCACATCAAATTTTTCAAAACAAGAAAAGTTCAAAACTAAAAATCCTTTTTTCTCTCTAACAGAAAATCGCTACGCCGCCTCTTGTAATAAATAACCGTAGCACTACGAATTCACACTAATTTTTAGGCGTAGCCCTACGCCTACCCCATTCAAATTTGGCGTACAGTTTCTTAAAAAAAACCTGTTTTAGGCATTCTACTGTTAACTAAACTTAAAGATTGAATCCATCATTTTTATATTTGTCTGTTTAAGGCATTTGGTTTATCACACTAAGCGTAACATACACAATTTTTTCAAGATTTTATTTTGCACATTTCAAACTTTTTGTGGGACAAAATAGTCATTGTACTCGATATTTGAAAATTTTTGAAATGGAAATGTAGTGGTCATTAGTGAAATGTTAGTGATCGTTAGCCATTGTTTTTTGTCAGCAAACTTTTTTGTGACGTAATATAGTGGCAAACAAACAGGAGGCATCTTTGATAGCAATAATTAGGTTAACTAATCTAAACTAATCCTAATTTAGGCATTCAATTGAGAACGAATCGACCCTTTTACATTACGTGATACTATTGTGAGCCTACAATTGAGGACTTTCACGTTTTTTGAATCTTGTAGACGTTATATGTTTCTTAGTGCACTAGGTAATTCTAGCAACGAGGAAGGTCTAGTCTAGCGACGAGGAATTTGAGTTCGACGCAACATCTGATATTTGCCAATCTAGGGATGCAGTTGTCCCCTACTTCTTTGAGCCGATCGCTCCCCCACAGCCGCTTCAGTGATTCAAGAAAGAGACGACGAATCGTCAGTTGGTTCGAGTAGCGATTCCAGCGACAGTCAAGCTGCAAGTGCCAGATCACTGCCCGGTCCTCATGCATCTCCTAAGGATCTCCATCGCCTGACTACAAACGATGAAGATGACTGGCCAATCTTCGCATGTGAGACGTGAATGGTGCGTATTTAGATAAGCCGGTATTATACTGCATGATTACAATATCGCTTATGTCATAAATTTAAGAAATTAATTAATCATGGGTTGTATAACCACTACCATTTATGTGTATATATGCAATATGCACAAGGTTGCGCCTATTGATCATGAGACGTCATAAATGATCCTGTATCATCTATCCAGCCTGTATCATATGTAAGCTGTTCAAAATGTCGTTCGTATTTGACTGTATAGTATACATGTAATGATTAATAGTTTTCAGTTTTTATATGTCGTCTATAAAATCTTTGTATAAAAAGAGTTTATGCATCTGAATTAGATTTAGTTTTAACCAAAAATTGCATGAACTAGATGACTATCATTTTGACGATCTGTACGTTTTCCGTAGGTGCATCGGTGGAAGCTGTCGCGCAATGCAGAGTGAAGAAGAGAACGTCTGCTGTAGATCGATCACGAGGGTCCGCGACTACATTCCAGCCGAAATGTTCTGCATTACAGACTGCCCTGGATTCAAGGACAGCTGCCTGAACCGCAACGTCCTGGAGGCCTGTCGCTGGGAATGCGTGGAGCAGAATGGACCTTTTGGAGACGAGCAACCTTTGAACGAGTGCGTATAAATTGGACTAGTACTGTGCTGCAAATGGTACGGTATATAAATTTGACACAAGCTTCAAGTAACATTTACGCATTTATTTCACAGATTAAGGTACCTGTTCTTACACGCATTATATGTACAGATTACTACATTTATGATTATACAGTACTATGCACAAATGTGACATATTACAATTGCGTTTAATTACATGTTTATGAAGTAGGCCTAGGCACAAAACTGTTGACTTTATCGATTTTAGTAGCTAAGGAATAAGGAAGTGATGTTGGACTTGTCATTTATTTTCAAAGACAAGAAACCAAATACTTCAATATAATAATTAAGATACGAATGGGAAAGAGCCAGCTACCAGCAGTCAACTACCTTTTGTCAACTTTAAGCAAGTGCAAACCCATGTTTGACTGGGAGGGGGGGTGCATGGTGTATACATGCTGTAGGAAATGGAGGGCGAAGTAAAGTACGGTTGCATATCGGTGGGGGGCAGATTTAGTCGATTTGCATACTTAGTAAATTGATAAGCCCATTAAATAATGTAATGATTTGACATGCAAATATCTGCATGTACTGCACGATTCTTGTGCCTTTAACATGCTAAATTCTTCTCCTTCATTGCAGGTCATACAGATATCTCGCGTACAGACGATTCGTCGATCTTGTTTGGCATCGTTTGGGCCGCAGAAACCGCAAGATCCTACCAGCGTGCGTCGCAACAGCCATCAAAAAGGCATTTCCAGATCCAAACCGCACCAGATCATTTACCGGGTTTAGATCTGCACGCTGAAGGGAGAGCAAGATAAATCATGACAGAATACTAACCAGTTCAACATCACAACAGTTGTTTCTTCAACATCAATTGCTGAGAGAGACGCTACTGCTGCAAACACTGTGCGAACACTGTGGATGTTGGCATCGATGAGCGATGTGCTGTCCGCGAGCGACCCTATTGTTGCGCACACTGTGTATGGTGAAGTTGAAGTGGCGTCTTTGACAATGTGCTATCGGTGAGCGACCCTGCTTTGTGAACACTGCAAGATGACGTGTAATCAGTGAGCGATTTGTTGTCGGTGAGCGACGCTGCTGTTGCGAACACTGTAAGATGACGTTGAAGTGGCATCAGTAAGAGATGTGTTGTCGGTGAGTGGTGAGCGACCATGCCGTTGCGAACACTGAACGACCCTGCTGTTGCGAACACTGGTTGGGCTACAATGACGTTGAAGTGGCATCGGTGAGCAATGTGTTGTCGGCGAGAGATCCTACTATTGCGAACACTGCATGATGCAGCTGCAAACTATGTATAGGCCTAAAATATGACTTTTGTGTTACTGATAGGCGTATAGATTTTAATCTAGGAGGCCAAAGATTTCTGTACTCTATTTTATATTTGCAAATAGAAACAGATGATAGTCACAGTACAACATGATCAAGTTTGGTGAACTAATATAGGCCTGTATAAAGCAGTTCGAGCTGCATGTTGCCAACCTGCACTGAAATGAACATTACGGTGAAATAATTATAGATGTATAGTAATTAATATTAATGATATAATGTAATAATAATTTTCAGGAGAGGGCCCAGACGGGCGACTACCCAACTTTAACTGTTTTTTAATTGTATTTTAATGTTTTTCACTGTATTGGATTGTATTTTAATGCATTTTAGCGTACGACAATGGACTCTAATGTAATGATAATGATATAGTCAATGTGATATCAAAGTTGTATAATGTAATAAAAAAATGTAAAGTATTGCTTTGAGAAGCTTTTTTAATCATCAACCTCACATATGAAAAAACCATATAGAAAGAACTAATAGCTCAAAAAAAGCAAAAGCTCTGGCTTATGCTATATCTTAGACCATATATATATATTTATATAAATATATATATATATACATATATATATAAGGCGTAGTCTATATAGTTATTTGCAATATTTTGTTATGCACGACGTGCTATCTCAATAGATATCATCACTACGCCTACCGCAGTAGCCATTAGGCTATAATATCGGTTAAGCCTATATAAGCTTAGGACCCTAAGTTATAGGCCTACGCACCATTCAAGTTTGAAGATTCAGTAGCAGACTTGTTATTGCAGGCTTATAGCATGAATAAGTAGCGATGCCACTCGTGCCGATATGCCTACTATAGGCATCATATTAGGCGCAAGTGTGAACTCAGCCCCGTAGGGGTGTACTCGCCGCATTTAGCGATCATGTGTCTCGTATAACAGCCCTCATGAATTCTTCTATCCAATAACTTTTAGGCACCTAATCGCAGAAAATGCATGTTTCCAATGCAAATAACTCACTTAGCTGTTGTTTGCCGCGATATCACGACATCGGGGTCACATGATGATCAAATTATTGTGAAAGGATAGCGACAATTTATATTCTAAATTTTTTATAATTTCACTTTTTGCCGTAAATTGCGGTTTTGCTCCTTTTCCTTTCGTAGAATGTCTTTTGTATGCATATTCTACTTCATAATAGCAAGATCTAATTTTCTCCAAAGTTCTTTGCACTTGATCTTTAACCCTGTGTACATAGTGTGTATTGTTAGTACTTGTGCTGCACCAATATGTCCTGCAAGCGGGGATGAAGAATTTGTCGCATATTTTGCTTGAATCAGGTCGCTAGCAACATTGAGGGAGATGAGGGAGGCGTGTGTCAGGGGGACGGTAGCGAGCAGCTTAATACACAGAGACTATCTTGTAACTTTGACTGATGGGAAGAACGCGTGGAATGCATACTAGCTGTGCAGCCTAAGAATTTGAATATATTTTGAAGTTTATGAATTCTGTAATTGATTACACTTATGATGCAAAGAGTTACTTGAATTCTATTTTGACGACAATGTAATGTAAGCTTGTTTATGGGCTACTATAGCTATGAATGATGATTGCTACCGGTAATTGAAACCTATTAACCATTGCGTTGCAGAAAGGTCGAGAATTTCTGAAGAGAGATCGCTTGTTGTGATGCATCGTTGCCGCATTGGTGCTTCGCGGATCAACTATTAAACTTATACAACATTTGACAGTTCTTCGCTCCGTTTAAGTTGGAGTCTAAAGGTCATTGACGGCTTCATCTGTCAAGTGAACTGTGTCATTGCTTCGAGTTTGATTTGAACTCGTGTTATGTTGTTATTGTGTATTATGTGGTCGATTTGCAATTGATGACAATTTTCTAGGCTGTTGAATGTTGATAAGCATGCATAAGTTTAGTAAGAGTACTAGTACTCCAAAAACTATGTTTTTTTGAAACTACTCGGATTTAGAATGGGTAGGAGTACCATTACTCATAGAAATGGAATATGGTCGAGTAGGCCTACTCTACCCCTACTCCTTTTTTATAAGCAGCAGGTATAACGTTACTCCTATTTAGTAAGGGCTAAACTGAACTCTGTTGATAGGTGCCGCTACATAATTTGCGCTGTAATATTTCGAAATTTTTAATGATCATTTTCTTGTCCAAGTTTTGTTTGTTTGAACAATTCTACTCCTCAAATAGCCGTTCTCCTCCTCAAGCCATTTCTTATTCAATAGTTTCTTCTCAAGTTATTTGTAATTCAAGTAATTTCTATTTCTCAAGTAGCCTAGTTAGTAGTTTCCCTTCTTACGCAGTTTTATGAAGTTGCAACTATCCCAGTTCTGTTTGATATCTTATATTATTGTGTGACACTTATTTAATTGTGCTCAGTGGCGTGGCGTAACCCTAAAGATAAGGTGAGCCACATTTTTCTCAGGTGTGCTGACCTCACGACTGGGGGAGAGACAAAATTTTTTCGCAAGAGCTGCATGAAAAAATGACTAAAAATTTTCCCTTCAGCTAACTAACCAACTACCCATTTTTGTCGTCCATCCTGTTAGTGTTCATGTATTCACACGTTTACGCCCTGATGAGGACTGCTAGAGCTGAGTTTTTATGACCTTCCGGATGCCAACAAAATAAATAATTATCTGGCACGGTGTTAACAGCTAGTGACACTTGGGTGTTTAACAGCCTTGCTGAAGTTGCCGGCGCAGGGACTTGAACCCAGGTCCTATGGACTCTCAGTCCGACGCCTTAGCCAGTACATCACAGCTAGCGCCTAGCTTATTTTGTCCCTTCAACCTAAATAATAAATAATAATGAAAATGTGAAAACCACTTATTTTCTTTTCTGTTCATGCTAGTCCACAATTATTGGACAAGTTATTACGCTGCTTTATTATTACGTATGGTCAGGATATTGCAGCCGTGATAATTTTCGGACAACTTTTAGAGCGTTGTAACGTGACCGAAATCATCACTAGGACGCTGCATTTATGACTCCAAATCAGTAGCGGTTTCAGCCTTCCACGATAGTGGGGGCTCAGGGGGGGTTTGGAATCACAACGACTTCAACCTTACACGTTTTCCTCTTCGTACAACAAAACACGCGAGGGGGGGTGGGTGCTAACAAAAAATGTTCACGTTTGAAACGTTGAATACTTTGCTTTTCATGCAAGAAGACTATTTTGGGACTGGGGACTTGATAAATTCTAATAGGGGGGCTTGGCACTCCTAAATCTCAAATCTATAATGTTAATTTTTAACTTAGATGGGCTTCGCTCATTCCAACAGGGGGGGCTTGACACCCCAACCCAAATTTTATGATGTCAATTTTTGACTCAAATGGGCTTAGCTTGATCGATTGGGGAGGCTTGAACCCCTCCAAGCCCCCCTAAGCCACCCCTGTCTTCCCCGCTGGAACCGCCACTGCATGTCATATTTTGCTACTTTTGTAAATCTGTAAAACTTCCGAAAATGACACGCGTGAAAATTGCGTAGCATAACAATATACCTTGTATGTAATGCTCAGTCATCTAAAAACGAGAAAATTACGTGGGTAAAATTTATAGGAAGCAAAACCTCAAAAATAGCATGCCAGTAAAGTATCATGTTAGAAATTTTTAAAGACTTTAAACTTGTTAAAGAACTATTAGCAGCTGTTGGCTTTTTGATTTAGCACTCCTGACTCGTGTCTAAGTGCATTGGGATTGCTGTTCAAAGCATTACATTTTTCTAACAATTTGTGTGTATATAAATTCAAATATTCATTCAGACCATATTACGTAACAATTTTATGATAACAATATAATAATACGATAGCCGTTATAAACCTATTAGACTATTAGTAGGCCCTATTTAATATTGTTATATTGTTGTGTTGATATCTAGGCTTGCGCTAAACACCCATGCTAACGGGACGATGGAAGAGCATCCAAAAAGAATAATGCCCACACTGATGAACAGCCAAACGGAACAGTAGCCAAACGGACTGATGTTCACATGGAATAGCAGACTACGCACTCCACAAAGTACAACATTCAAGCGAAATGATATCTACCAACCCACGGAATAATGTCGGAACAGGATAGCAACCAATGATGGATCAACCAACGCCATTAGTGTGCGAACATTATTCCATTTGGCTGTTGTTCAGCAGCGACACTGTTCCGCTTGGCTTGTTCCGTGTCGATGCTGTTCTGTTTAGATGCTATTCCAGGTGGCAAAATCTTGTGGATGTTACTATAGTAGTCTATTCCATTTGACTGCAGCTACTCCATTTGGATGCTATTCTTTTTTGGTGCTATTCTGCGCTCTCATGCAACTGCCAAGTTTAGTCCAAATCAAGTGCGCTAAGTTCACATGGCCTAGCCTACTCTTGCTTAACAGGGCTAGCTAAGAAAACTTACTGCCAACAGTTCTTCTTAATAAACACGTCGCCTATGTCACTCTGTGGCATCTTCATATTCTTTGACAACGGGCCACCTGGGGATTATGTTTCCACCAATGGTGGCATTGGAGCCGTTGAGGAGAGCAAGGAAACACTGACAGGACGAGGCCTTGCCTGGGGGCACTTGAATCTGAACGAGTAGCAGGAAGTAGGTTACTATCACCCCAACTACCTGCAATCACAACCAGTGGCAGTTGGCATTCACCTTAAAAGTTGAAACATGACAAATTCAGAACGGTTTTGAAAATCTTTGTATTCATTTAAGATAGGCTACCGCTAGGCAGGTTACTGTAAGACTGACACCTAGTTCTCAGCTACCCCTGCAGGTCGGGAAACAACGAATTGACCTGCAGCCCAGAGCTCCCCGGGCGAGTCGTAAAAGACAAAGAAGGGGGGGCGGTTTTTTGCTTGGTGTAGCAAGGGCCGAAGCACTGAAGCGGACTAATAGTCTTCGTTAGGCCTATTACACACGGTTCTTAAACTCCCAAGCACAGCTACCGGAAACCACAATCAGTTCACGTTCATTTTAAAATCAGAAAACATAAGCAATTCACAATAGTTTTAAAATCTTCGAATTTTTTAACTGCACGCAGCGCAGAAACCCGAGCTATCTGATCTCAGTTGTAGCTGTTACTACACCGCGGTTCAAAAGTAAGGGACCCATTAAATTTATTCAGTAACTTCGGAACGCAATAAACGCTGTCAATGAAATTTTTTCCACATTAACTTGGATCACGGTTTCATGTTTCTACCCATTTTCGTCGAATTTCATGGAGCGGTTAGAAAGATAAGAGTAGTGTTGATCTACGAAAAAAACGCGTCAATCAAGCTGGGAAGCGGTTTAAGCTTATTAGGCCTACTATTTGCATCAACAATTTTGTGGCAACGATCTCTTTTCTATTCCAATTTAATTAAATGACTTAGCAAGCCAGGAATGTGCGCTTCTGTAACAGAGTTGTAAAGCAGTTAGTTTAGTCGGAGAGAAAAAAAAGAGAAAGCTAGTTAGTACTATAATAGACTATATAAGATGGTGGAGAAATAACACTAACGCTTTCAATGATCCTACGACATTGTGATTCGATTAACAATGTTCGACAATAACCTATGTGGGACCGAAACGATCCGGACAACGACCCACCGGTACTTAGGGGGAACTATGGGAACTTTTCAATCTAGAGAATCCCAAAAACCTACTAAAGAGACAGGCAGAAAATCGTTTCGAGCGAGCTTGCTGTAAGAAAATACAACAAAAACACTGACGATGAAAAACATTTCAACGTGTCAGAAAAGAATAGGGGAACTAAGGCACATATTTTCTACGTGGTAACGCGTCATTTATACGATCTGTCGTCATCCGACGAGGAATTCGTTTTCAAACCCCTACCTACCGTGGTGGTAACCCCGAAAAAAACGGCAGCCCAACAAGAGGCAGCTCATCCTTTTCGGTGGTCCACCGGGGACCTTAGCTTATTCGGGGAGGGAGATTTTTCTTCACCTTCATTTTCTGACTTTGGAAAACCCGATTGGCCTGTGTTCGAACCAGTCGGAGCGAAACGAAAAAGATCCCCATTTTCACTGAGGAGTGTGGACAATCTCCACACACATCGCGCATCAACACCAAGGGACCCAATGCTACGGGCCCCAAATCGACAAGATAGTATACTCAACTGGAACCTCGTTCGCCAGCAGCAACACGAGCAGCAGCAACACGACCAGCAGGAACAGCAGCAGCAGCAACAACAAGGTCAGCAACTCCCTCAAGCATTCGGACCAGTACAAGCACCACCCTTAGTACCTTTGCAACCATGCACCCAGGCGCCAGCACAGGCACCTCCTGTACTACCCCTTCAACAGTACACGCACCACCCTTAGTACTTTTGCAACCAGCCCAGGTGCAGGCACATCCCGCCATACCACCACCGGCGCAGAATCCCATCCTTTCATTCGACGCCGAATTCCCTGAAATGACCGCAGCCTTAATACCATCCCCATTCCACGGGTGCAGCGGGGAAGATAGCCAAGACTGGCTTGACACAGCGTCTCTGTATGTACAAACGCAGCGCACCGTTAACGAAAGGGCCAAAATAGCCCTGGTGGGAATTTTGCTCAGAGATAATGCCAAAAGATGGTTTAGGGGCTTAAACATCATGGACCCACCCAGGGACGGCCGAGTTAACCCACCAGGCGCAATAGACAATTTTGCTGCCTTCAAACTGGCGTTCATAGCCCAGTTTCAACGGGGCCAAGCCGATCTGTGGAGGAAGCAAGCCTCTATTTTCGGTTATAAACAATTAAACGGGCAAACGTCTGAAGATTTCTTTAATAAGTTGCAGGAAATAGCAGGTCGCGCCAGGGCCAACGCTGAACAAGTGCTGGCAGCAGCAACCGGGGGGCTGTGCGAGGACGTGAAGATCTTTTGTCTGTCGCAGGAGCTGGCGAACTTGCGTGACGTCCTGAAATGGGCGAACATATACGACGCGCATTCAACAGCCAAGACCACCGAGGTAAACAGCGCAGTCGGTCGCCTGGAGAAAGTGGTTGAGCGTTTGCACGTCCGTGCAGCATCACCAGCCCCGCGACTGACGACACAGCGCAGCCAGTTCCCGCACGTGCACTTGGTTTACTTCATTGGGATAGACGACAATAGGAATAATGATCTTACTCGCATTGTCGTTACTACAAATCGGGTATTTGACCATAAGAATGCGGGTCCTAAGTTTAATCATTGCGGTGTTTGAGCAAGGGGTAAGCAATAACGCCCAAGCACCGGAAGGAAACCTAACGGAGCAAGTGAGACTCAATCAGGCTTACATTACATCTACAACGATAAAACCAGTCCAGGACATCCACGTGCAGATAGTCGAACACATAGGGACCAATAGGGTGTGGATAATAATAGTTTGCTTGGGTTGTACTATAATGATCGGGATAATACGTTACCTTTATAAACGATATTGTAAACAATTACATGAGATGCGAGTACGTACATATCTGGCACTGCAGTTCGTGCAGTAAGGAGGCGGAGATAGGCTCAAGTTACAAGCTCTCGGAACTCTACCGACGGACTTGGGGATTTTGTCAGAAAATTTTGCTGGGGCTTACGAGCTACACGGTTGGGTTCGTAGATATCTTACGTTTCATGGCCAGCAGAAGTTTTGGATAAGTTTGCAGGACAACGACAAACCGTCGTTCAGAAGGTTAATCTGAAGTTTCACGAGGCATACGTGTTGCAGGGAGTGCTAAACTCCAGGTTCAGGTGCAAACCCGTGTTTATTCATAATAAGCGCATTGTGGATGCAGCGATTAAAGGAGGAAAGGTCAGCCGTGCTGGTACACCAGTTTTACCCCTCCAAAAGAAATTTTACGCGGAGCCCACGGCACCTGATGAGGACATGGATCTAGAAATGGAATTAAACGAGATACTTACTAGTATGTAAGTACCTCGCCGAGTGAGGGATTATGTTATGAAAACGTGGCGAGCTAGCGAATACATCGTGTTCATTTCAGGAAAGAAAATTTTCTGAAT
The DNA here is from genome assembly GCA_034695025.1 of Chamaedrilus cognettii. Classification (NCBI taxonomy): domain Eukaryota; kingdom Metazoa; phylum Annelida; class Clitellata; order Enchytraeida; family Enchytraeidae; genus Chamaedrilus; species Chamaedrilus cognettii. The sequence continues at coordinate 14,452 of JAQIWG010003268.1, forward strand.
AGAAATGACGGTAATGTTAAGTTATGCTATTGTTAAGTTCATGTACGTTACATTTATGGCATAGTCCATTCTAGATACGTTATTGATACAGACTTCCTATGTGTTGGTATGTCACGTTGCTGGTGTATTCACGGTACATACGTGTACATAGTTGCTGACATAGTCTAATGACTACTATATGATTGCTCTCATATACAATCATATAACGCACAAGTTCTATAGACCCATACATGCATCATATCAATCGGTTATAATACGTGATTACGTGATGTTATGTAATGATGTACAAACAGCTGAAGCTGTTATTCTTAATTACCTTCCACGCAGTCGGATGATGGCGAAGGTTCCAGCTCAGTCAATCGCGTGTTCACGAGTCGCAGAGATGAGGAAGATAGTGAAATGCAGAGCATGACATGGGAAGCGTCGGGTGCCAAGATGGAAGTAATGGTAAAGAAGAGAAAAAGATACAAGAGCGAAGAGGAGACGAGGATATAGCGAATACACGGTGAATATACCTTGACATACATTGATCGAGATACATTGATATACATTAAGCATATGAATACATTGAGTGGATAAATATAATTACGTATAAAAACGAAAATTTGTTTCTTACTTTTGGGCAACGAAATAAGTTATCAGGGTAGGGTCCCCTGTCAACTGCATTTCGTTTCTAAGAGCCCCCATCACTTGATGAACATGGGTGATTCGTTCGGCAAGAGCGACCCGGCGTGCCAATGAAAGAGGTTGAGGATATTCCGAGATTGCCGCATCCACTATAGTTTTGAGGTCGCGTGGACTAGGGACGCCACAAATCCATTTTACTAAATCAGCGATATCGGGCCGTCAGATAGGGCGGCGACGATGGGTATGCCCGCTGAAGTTGTTACCCTCCCATTTTCCGTAGGTAAAAGGTTGCGGATTGGTTGAAGTGTACACGACCAGAGGAGAAGAGTGCGAAGATGGGAAGGTCGCAGTCGTCGAGGCACGAGAGGGGTGCGACGTTCCAGAAATCGTTGAGCGGGAAGATCTTGAAGGGCGAGAGTTTGAGGCTAGGGAGGCTGCGGAACCAGAATGGACAGGATCGAAAAGTGAGAACTGAGAAAGGAAGGCTGCGGAATCAAAATTTGCCAGATCAAGGAGTGAGGATTGAGAAAGGGAGTCGTAGAGGGTGGCATCAGAAGTCGAGAGGGCATGAGAAGGTTGCGTGTCTGCGAAGGCGGATTACCCAGAGAAAAAGGGGCGGAGCCCGAACGTCCCTTTGGGTGAGAGAAATTCGGTACGTGGCTCCAGGAAACTGGTTCTATCCTCTACGTTTCAGCCACGGTGTACATGTATATGCATGTAATTATATTGCCTGTCAAGTTTATCCTCAACCTAACCTAAGCCTATCCATAACCCCAACCTAATCCGAAACAAAAACAACAAAACTGCTACGTATTGATGATTTTTTCTAATAACACAGTATGCACTGGAATCCTACTACACACACACACATTAGCGTTTTGTGCCTGCATTCCCTGGGTAGGACATGCAGCTATATGGACACCAATCCTCCACTTTATAATATCCGTCGCATCATCACCTCCAGTGGCGGATTTACAGCGGGGCGCACGGGGCACGTGCCCCGGGCCTCCTCAAACAAGGAGGCCTCGGCAAATGATGCACATTAAAAAAAATTACAGTCCAGTATTGCGTTTGAAGTCATGCTGCATTTGCATAATATGATCTATGGTTCGTAATGACTAATGACTGACAAATGAGTCAATGACAATGACTGTACGCACTTTAATAATTGACGCTTATTCGTTGCGTCAACAAGATGGTTAAAGTATTATGCTAAAATTTACTGATTTTCAATGGGGTCCTCCACAAAATTTGTTGAACCCCATTTGGTCACATATGGAACCACATAAATCCACACGTGGATAACATGTGAACAAAAATTTCCACGTGTGATCTTATGTCACCCACATGTGACTCATATGGGGATCCCTTGTGGCTGACATGTGGAAATCATGTGGTTGTTCTAAATCCACGTATGAATTCCATGATTTTCACACGTGGGTCACATGTAAAAGTCATATGGTTTTTCCGTAGGCCTAAGGGGTGATTCAATTTCTGGACTGCTTGTTTGTAACTTGACAGTTGCGCACACAATGCTAATGTGGAAACAAGCAACTAATGTGGAAACTTTTTTTCGGTACTTTTTTTAAAACAGCCATAATTTTTTCAACATTACTCCCATATTCCAGGTTGATATACATATGGCTAGAGTTGTTGTGTGTAAAATTTCATACCAATCTAACAAATTTTGACCGAGTTATGACAAGTTTAAAGTTCTATCATTTTTATCCGGACAGGGTGTATAACTGTATAATTACTCGTATATAGGCCTACTACAGGCCTACTAGGCTGCATGTAATAGGCTACCAACACAGCAGAAATTCAGTAACAACTAACAATAAGTATAGCGTACTAATTTACATGTAGCAGCGCATGGGCGCGATCGCATGCAAGATAGCAAGCAATAGGCCTAGCTTTTTTAGCACTTAAAATCAGGATTAGATTTGCTGTAAAAGAGCTGGGGTGTCGACTTTTTTCCTTCCAGTGAAACTTGTACGTGTAGCACTTTACCGTCGTGAAAATAGCTATTAGTACAATTATTAAATAGTTTGAGAATTACGAGAGAGAGTTGGCCTACATTTAGGGGGGACCAAAAAACGACCAAAAATCCGACCCCACTGGGGTGCAGGATTTGGGCGGAACTTGGAGGGTCACCAATGCGAACTAGGGGGTTTGAACCCCAACCCCCCTCTCCGGCAAATCTAACCCTGCTTCAAATCATTTTCATCATTACCGTCAGCAGCGTGGGCTTGTTGATGACGAACATGTCCCATGCTGTCAAACCGATTTGCGTGTTTGTCAGTTTGCTGAGAAACATGTTTGCCTGCAAACATGTTTGCATGCTTTGATATCTGCATTATAATTTTTCAGTCTAAGGTCTTAATTACTCGGTAGTTAATGTGTGATCAGCTTCTTTATCAGTACATTATACAGTCAAAGAGTCGATTATGTTGTAGCTATGGGATAGCGACATGTACATGTAACTACATGGATAGATAGAGCTTCATTATTAATTTTTATATATTTATCATGTTTTATATATGTTTTATATATGTCTATATCATTTATATATCAATCTATCAAATATCCCAAGCGTCTAAAAATATCAGCAAATTCGTGCGGTGTCCAAAGTACTAGAGTATTCGTCATAATTATTCGCAATAGGCTAAATAAAAGAATCGTTTACACTATAGAAATTGTAACTTCAAGTAGGCCTACTATATAGATTATTCATATTAGTAATCTCATTGATAATACTCTAGAACTGACATGTAAGTGTATGCAGAATGCACATAGACCTACACATAGTAAGCTACTCAAGTAGCAAAACGCATAGGCCTACACACAAAAACCACAAACAGATTGGGCCTACAATATGTATACGCAAGACGTACACACACAAATATAATAATTAGAAGTCTAAAAAAAGCCTTAATGCCAGGCCCGTAGCGTTATGGGGGGCAGTGCCCCCCCCTGCTGGAAAGGTCTGCCCCCCTGCTCCCAGAAAAGTTCCATTAGCTCATGGGCTTGCCCCCCTCGCTCTGTGTGCAAATAAAGCCTTTACCCCCCCTGATGTGATCAAACGAAAGATATGCCTCCCCCCCGCTCTGTGTATAGTGAAGCCTTTGCCCCCCTGCTTGGTTTGATATGCTGTTAAATGC